>JAKUCV010003122.1:19591-90978 GCA_028386065.3 Turnera subulata | reverse complement strand
AAATTATGGAAATTCGGGGCGTTACAAGCACAATCACAGCAAACCATTCGCAGTCACAACAAACCCTTCAGAACCACAACAGTAGTATCATACCAGCAAATACAATCCACAGTAACAAACAGCAACTTGGTATTATGGCAACATATTTATATTTACTTATCCTCACCTTAGCCGATATATTCCTCGGGGAACTCGTCCACCGGTTCTGGTTCTTCGTGCTCGTTCACGTTATCAGCTCCTATATATAATTAATAACAAACATATAGTCACACAAATGCACAGTGAATATGATATGCAGATGACTATATATCCTTACCAAAAATATTTATTATTTTCTAAATATAAACATTATTTTATTTTTTTATATAAATATATTTATTATTATTTACTCCTAGGCCCAGATTTTATTTTTGAGCCCAAAATAATAACCTAAAGGCCCATGCAAGTCCAACATCTAAGGCACAGGTGAAAGACTAGGCCAAAACTTTGGGCCAATGGCCAAGCCCATATGTTGAAACGCCCTGATCCGTATTTACCGTTATACACAGTAAACACGTAGGACCACATACTATTACAGTAACCATAATAGTAAATATCACAACCAACAGTATTGATACAATAAAAGTACATAATACATCAACAATACTTGTCCCGGCACGGGAACATTATTATAACAAGCAACCGAATCAAGAAATAAAATGCAAGCAGCAGAAGTCTTATTACAATACAACAATAGTCAACAGTATGAACATGATGCAACGCAGGATGGATCCGGGCCTGGCAGAGGGTGCGCCACCGCTTGCCTCGAACGTACCTGAGCTACGCACAATCAAACTACGCGACCAAGTCACGCAGGCGAGGGGTGAGTCCGAAGTGCTCACCGGGTAAAATCCATAAGCAAATATACATATACAATCAACCGTAAATAATCCAAGTCACAACAACAACAATTAACTAAGGTTCACACGAACCCTAAATAACACACTCTGTGATTCTAGACATGCTATACCAATTTTATTATCAGGGCCCCTATCACTAGCTAAATGATGGCCGTCGCCTGGTAGTCAAGCTAGCTAGCCCGTGGACCCTGCCCTGGTACCTCCACGTATAACTGGCACAGACAGGGAGCAGACCCCAAGCACACTCTCCCCCAGTGCCTAAAATAAACTGGTACAGACAAGGAGCAGACCCCAAGCACACTCTCCCTCAGCACCATAAAATAAGACTACCATCTGGCTGTTCCAACATTTAACTGTGACTTACTAGATGTCTAAGTGTATCCAGTTTTATTATTTCTTTACCCTCATCTAGTTACTAAATTTCTATTATCCTCCATTATCTCATTATCCCGAGCAGGCTCACAGCCTCTCTGCTCGTCTGGATAATACAAGCTTATTTCAACTAGTACCCTCGATACTCTACTCACACAATTTTCACAGCCAACAACAACAGTAATAACCTACTAATACCAACATTTCTAATATTACCAATAATATCAACAGTAGCATCAATTCAACAACATCAACGGTAACAAATTCCAATTAAATTCATCTCACAACAAGCTATTAACAGCCACAAAGAATTATTCAAGCATATAATACACGTAATAAACAAACAGCAACTTGGTACTACGGGCAGTATATAAATATCTACTTATCCTCACCTTAGCCGATTTCTACTCCTGAAAGTCCTCGAAATGTTCCGGCTCAAGCTCCTCAGGGTACTGCTCGTTATCAATTCCTATATCAAACAATAATTATGCACACATAAGATGATATGCAAATGCTCGACTAATACTGTAAGCCGTAAAATAAATACTGTGCTAGCTCGGTACTCCCCCGGATTATTCCCATTATCGTCATCATTCACCATTTATTTACATAGGCCAGAAATATTTTACCATAATTATATCCGGTTATTATTCCGGTACGTATTTACTTTGATCATACCCTTTCCAATTTATTCCATAAGTATGTACTTTCCAAAATTATTATCATTTACCATGTATATATATTTCCAAAATAATTATTTCTCACATGGTATACTATATATTTTCCAAATCATACTTACCATTAAAATTCCATTATTATTTTTTTTCCAGAATTTTCGCATTTATTTATTATTATTATTACTTATTATTTTAATTTTTTTATTTCGGACTGGGCCCTACTATGCAGCCCATGTCCAAAACCCAGCCCAGACCACAAAGCCAGGAACCCAGGCCCAAGTCAGGACCCAGACCAGCTACAGGGCCGCCGCGTGGCTCATGGTCTCAACCCAAGCCTGCGACCCGTTGTACATGCGGGTCGGATCGACCCAACCATGACCCATCCGGGTCATCTTCCTCACACGACCTGCTCACCTCGTTGAGCACGGCGACAGTTCGTGGCGAGGCGGCGAGGTGGTGTCCGTGTGCAGGCGGCGACGGTTGTGACCGGTGGTGGTATCGCGAAGGAGAAGGAGGAGCGGCGGTGTCGATCTGCAGGCGGTGTCGATCTGCAGGCGGTCGTGTCGCCTCCAGCGGCTGTAGCAAGGGGGAGCATCAACGTGAGGGAGGGGATGGTGGCGTCGGCGGCGCTGCCTAGAGAGGCGTGCTGCGGCCACGCGTGGAGGAGAGGAAGATGGTGGTGGCGGGCGGCGGCAGCCCCCTTCCCCTTTTTCTTTTTTTTTTCCTTGTTTCTTTTCTTTCCCGGTTTCTTTCTTTTCTGTTTTCTTTTTCTTCCTTTTTTTTGTTTTGTATAAATTGGGGAAACTAAGCAGAGGCAGTGTGGAGGCTTACTGATTTCTTTTGCAGAGAGTATGAGGAGAAGGTGAAGATGGAGGCAAGGTGTGGTATGGTGTGCATTGGAAGCAGAGAAGGCACGGGAAAAAAAGAATGATTTTCACGGGTTACACAGGAAATAGCTCACGGGCACACAGGAGAAGACTGTTGCATAATTATGCAGTCGTGTCCCGTCCGGACCAGAAAATATCACTAATGCCCCCTTGACTTTATTTCTGGCTCGATAATACGAGGTTAAACATGACTTTTCTCGAGATTCCTGGACCCGAAAAATACCAACTCTAGTCCGTAAAATCCGCAGAAAAATCCCGAGCATGGGGTAAGGGTCGGTTTTGGAATCCGATGCATAATTTACCCTGAAAAAATTATCCAATATTATTTTACATGGTAGATTACTGTACAATGTGTTTTACAGTCCGGTAAAAATATAAATTTTTACCCGGGCTGTTACACATGTCAAAGGCCCACTTACTCAAATGTTGGCCTAATTAACCCGTGTCTTCCCCAATTTCCAGCAAAAGTTCTGCAACTAAAACTATTGGTACCTACTGAATACTACTGCTCATATATATATATATGTGATTTTATAACCTTTTAAAAAAAAAGAAAAAGATTTGGTGAGATGCTAACTCACCTTGATGCAATAGTTTTTCTTTTCCTACAACTTGTGTTCGACGATAGTTCCAAGAGACAACAATAGCAAGTGTTGCAGAGAGGAGGAAGAAGAAGATGAAAAGATGGTGGTGATGCTGTGCTGTTTTGGTTGTGGGGTTGTTGTGTTATTTTCTTCTATCTATCTATCTATCTATATATATATATATATATATATATATATATATATATATATATGAAAGCAAAGTTGGCAAAAGCAAGATGCAGGAAAGAAACGCAGGAAGAAGGCTAGTATGGTTTTGTTTTTCAGGTGATGAGCAGAGAAGGCAGGGAGTTTCTTTTATAGGCAGAAAAAATTGTTGTGTAATGAAGAAGCATTTCTTCCTTACTGGGAAAGAACCAAAAATATCAGACAAGCTTGCAGGTGAAGGAGAAGACTTTGCAGACGGTGGTGTGGACGGAAGAAAATTTGGTGCAGGCGTGTCCTACACGTTTAAGCCTGTATTGTCCGGACCAGCAAATAACTAAAATACCCCTTTAACTTTATTTCTGGTCCGTTCTTTTAAGGTTAAACCTGACTTTCTCTACGATTCCTGGACCCGAGAAATACCGACTTAGGTCCGTAAAATCCACAGAAAAATCTAGAACATGTGGCGAGGCTCGGTTTTGGAATCCGATGCTTAATTTACCTTGAAATAATTACCCAAAATTATTTTTGGTAAATTACTGTACAAAGCCTTTTACAGTCCCGGTAAATATATAAAATTTACCCGGGCTGTTACACCTTCAACTTTTCGTCAAAATAAAGAAAATGTCAGCACAAAAGAGCTTATTATTAGACCACATGTATTCCTTCTACATTTCAATTAAGTACTTTTGGTAATATTTATTAGGTTTCACCTGGGTATGGTGGATCGGATGAATCTCTCAATGGGAATTTTCTGCATGCACAAGGACTCGAACCTGAGACTTCACTTAAGCGGAACCAAGTCGCTTACTACTTGGACCAACCCCACATTGGTTAAATCAACAGTTTTTCTATTCGTTTTCTTCATACTATTGTCAAAGATTTCGACTAGATTTGTAATCGAGATTTTTTTTTTCTCATCAAATCTGCATAGTCTTGCTTTGAATCCACATTCTTGTCTTTCTTTCCTGTCTTTGAAACAGTTCCTTATTGTCTTTTTGCCTATTGTTTGGTTAATTTTAGACTATGTTGGCAAACTAAGAAGAATGAACTTGGCAAATGTATATAGAAAAGAGATAGTTTAACCTATGTACATTTGCTAAGAAGATGGGTCAATGAGAGGAGAGAGTTTCTTTGTGATGCAAATTTTCTTCCCTTCTCTATATAGATTGTCTATTGTTTCACTAAGTTGCATCAGGAATGAAATTTTCTTTCTTTCAATGCAATATGGATTGTTATTGGGCTACATGGCATAATTAGGTCACAAATTGGGCTATCAAGGCACAAGTAGTAATTACCATAACAATATAACTAGCAATTGCTTTAACCGAGGCACGAACCATTGTTTCTGTTTTGGATCAATATGAACTTGCCTTCGGACAAAAGGTAAATTTAGATAAATCTGCATAGTTCTTTTGCCGAAATACACTTGACTAGTTAATATTTCAAATCCTAGGGGAGCTAAACATAAAGGCAGTTGATATTTTTTAGAAGAATCTAGGTTTTTCGGCTATGGTGGGGAGGTCTAAAAAGAAGGTATTTGTTTGTGTAAGGGATCGACTGCTCAAGAAGATGGGTCAACAGAAGGAGAGATCACTTTCTGATGTAGGTCGGGAACTCTTTATAAAACTATTGCTCAGGGAGGTTCCAACTATATAATGAGTTGCCTCTTATTCCTAAGCTCATTCTGTGACGAAATAGAGATCCTTAAGGGATAGGTTTTCGATCTTTGGATGCTCTCAATTTGGCATTCCTACCTAAACAAGGATCGAGGTTAATCTGTATTGAAACTAGCCTTTTGGCTCACATCCTAAAGGCACATTATTTCCCTCATACTTGTTGCATGCAAGCTTCCTTAGGCTATAATCCCAGCTATACTTGGCGTAGTATTATGAGAGCCAAACCAACATTGGAGGAGGATGTTCATTGGTTAATCGGTAGTGGACCTCGAAATCACTTCGTTAGAGCTATTCTTAATTATACAGTCCCATACCCGTATAATTATGAAATAGTCCAACTGTATCCTCATCCCTAGAATCTCAAGATCTCTCATATTCGAGTGTGGATTTGGTTCCTTCATGTACCCCTCCGTCTAGAAGCCGCTCCTTGTCTACGCTCACCCCGGAACTAGTGTACACTTCCCACCCTCATCGACCCTGAGTGTCATATGTCCATCAACTTTTGCTAGGTTCGTCCCCGAACCCTACACCGTACCGGGGGAGTTCTGGAGCTTTGATACCAACTGTAATGTCCCGGCTTATTGACTATCACTACAGACTAACACGAGATCTTTCCAACATGCTTTGTCTTTACTCGTATGTTTCTAGGAAATACTTCCCAGGAGGTCACCTATCATAAAATTGCTCCAAGTTAAGCACGTTTAACTTAGGAGTTTTATAAAAGGAGCATACCCATCAAACCATTTAAGCTATTCTCAATTGTACAGTCACATATCTGTACAACCTTGAAATCACTTCGTTAGAGCTATTCTTAATTATACAGTCCCATACCCGTATAATTATAAAATTGCCAACTATGTAGCCCCATCCCTATACAGTCTCAAGATCTCTCCTATTCGTGTGTGAATTTGGTTTGATGTGTCCCTTCGTTTAGAAGCCTACCAGAAGCTGCTCCTTATCCATGCTCACTCTTACCGTCGTACACTTCCCGCTCTCGTCGACCTCGGGTGACACAAATATACTACATGTACGTGCAAATGTGGCGACCATATTGCATGCTATGGACACTACTTTCCATAGATGCAACTCGCACACGAAGACTATTCTGCATCTTTTTAGGTTCTTGATTCTATTTGTGATCTTCCTGCAAATTATGCCCACTCTTGGTTGTAGATTATATGCAATACTAGAGGAGAACATGTGCTTGCTTATTACTCATTGTTGGCTTATGTAGAGAAGTAGAAATAAGCTTATATTCCAGAATGTTCAAGACACAGGAGTACATGTGCTTGCAAATATTATTACCCACTGTTGGATAATATAGAGAAGTAGAAATAAGCTTATATTCCAGAATGTTCAAGACACTCAGGTTAGAGTGGTGTCATCTGCAGTATCCTTTCTAGCTGAATGCATAGAGGCTAATGCTCAATATCTAGGGCAGCCGAGATTGAACAGAGTCAGCAGGTGGCTTCCACCTCCATTGAATGTAGTCAAGGTGAACACTGACATCGTCATCCAAACCCCATCCAGTTCAACTTTAGGTGCAATCATACTGGATTGGATTGGAGAAATGGCGACTAAGCATATTCCAGTTGTTCTTGATCCTACTGCGGGGGTGGCTTATGCTGCCCGGTTCAGTCTATGCCTCGCTTTGGAGATGCAAATGGAGCATTTAATCCTAGAGATGGACTCCTAAATTGTTATCCATGTTCTTTAGTCTCACATTGCCCTCAATAGTCCCTTGGGACAAGTGGTCGGTAATTTATCTTTTTTAGTAAGTTCTTTCATTTCTTTTCAGTCTAAATCTGTTTCAAGGATATATAACGAGGTTGCACATAGACATTGCCATTTAGTTTGCTTACATGAACATTTTTGCCTTTCCCAATTCTCCCTAGCTTTACGCTTACTAATGTAATTATTTATTCAAAATAAAAGTTTAGCTAAGTTTCTTCTTAAAAAAACATGTAGTTCCTTACATATTGTTTATTTATAAGTAATCACCATAATCAAAAATGTTATTTTTTATTTTTTCATTTTTTTGTCGAAAGCCTATCGTTATTTTTTCATAATAATCACCATAAGCAAACAACTATCTAATATTTATTCATAGATAATCACTAATTATACAACTAGCTATCTGTTGTTTATTCATACGTAACCACCATAACTACACACAACTATCTGTTGTTTAAACACTAATGACTTGTTTATTTGTAGAAAATCACTATAATCATACAACTATTTATTACAAAAAAACTATCCATCTTTTGGCTGCAAACAGAAAAGATTATTCATCATAGAACAACTCCTTTTTTGTTTGTAATTATATAATTGGACTATGCATTCTGACTTTAGCCAATTAGTTTGAAATTAAGAAGAATGAAATCAATAAAATGCATGCAATATGTTATTACTATATGGACTTAACATAATAATTAGAAATGTTTACAAAGAGGGCCACAAATACAACCATAATATGGCCAGAAATGTGAGCCCATTTTATTTTAAATGATGGAGCCAAAATTTGAAGCTCACTAAGTCTCAAGTAGGAAGCCCATGGTCTAAAATTCCACCACCAATATAACTCCCCCACACCTCATATCCTCAGACGGCGAAAAAGGAGAAAAGCAATAGCTCCCCAGAATTTCTACAGAAAAGCTGAGACTTGAGCATCAAGGGATTAAGAGGCTTACTACGGAAGTCACGCCCATAAGGCAGGGGGCATGTTGTACCCCTAAAATTATAACCATGCTGTAATTCTAAGGGTCAATGAAAGGAAGATTCATTACTTCCCATATTGAATTGATATTATCCATATCAATTGGCGACCACAGTGGGAGTGGTTCACTAACAACCACAAGATACCTTGAACCATGAAGGCGCAAGAGATGACGGCAAGGAAAAACTTCTGGTGGGAGCATGAAACCGAGACCTCTAACGAGGAGGAAGAGTAGCTCCATAAGACCTCTTATGACTTTGTTTTATGTGACCCCTAGAGCCACCTCAACTTCGCGTGCTAAAAGAACAACAGAAGATCAGAGGTTCCAAACCTTGGGATCCTAGATAGGAACCCTATATACAGCCATAGCGGAACTCAAAGAAAACTAAGAAGTTATGATGTGGCAACAGTCCAACCATGAGCCGATGGGGACCCAAACGAGAGATAGGAGCAGGAAAGACAACGAGCCCTACGAGGAAAAGTCCTCAGATTCCCCTGAGGAGGAGGAAGTCAGTTAGACCCCGAGGTAAGCAACCCTAGTAACGGACAACCAATAGAGTATACGGGGCCTCTCGGTCCCTTATCGCAGCCCTAAGGAACCTGGGGTAGTTTCCCCCCAAGTCGTAGAACTGGTAACCCGAAGGCTACCTAAGAAATTTAAATTCATGCATCTTGACATCTATAGGGGAAACACAGACCCCACACAGCAAGTGGCTCATATTAGAATGATGTTAGAACTTCAAACCACAGAGGAAGCCGTCTTTTGCAAGATGATGGCTTGAACTTTTCGAGACGACATTGAGGACTGGTACAACGGGCTGCCCCCGGGCTCCATAACTAACCTCTTTCGATGATTTAGCTAGAAGATTGGTGGAATGATTCCGAGCATGCATTCCCCACAAGCGAGAATGCTCGCATCTTTTTAACATTCGACAGAACAAAACTGAGACTTTGCATGACTACATGACCAGATTTAACAAAGATTTGCTGCAAGTTGAGGACCTAAACATAGGAGTGGCGGTAGAGGTGCTTAAGCAGGGATGCCGACTAAGGGACTTTGCCAACTTACTCTCCTGGTTACCCCCCGCCAATATAGCACAACTCATGAAGAGAGCTATAGAATACATCAGGCAGGACGACACCTACTGGGTAGGGAAAATGGAGGGCCCCTATTTGGGTAGCAAATGAAAGGACAAAGCTGACAATCACACCCGGGAAGCTAAGAAGGGAAAAGGGAACAAAAGTTACGAGGCGAACCAATCTAATTCACCCCAATAAACGTTAGACTCTCACATGCACTAACAGCCATCACTACCAAGGGGGACATCAAGGTCCGATGGCCCAGGCTTTTGAGAACCCTAAACGAATCTAAGGACCATTTCCGCTATTGCTGATTCCATCGTGGCCATGGACATGATACCGAGGAATGTCAGCAGCTGAGACGAGGACTCGAGTGATTAATTAAGGCCGGGAAACTTCGAGAGTTCCTAAGGGAAGCCAACCGAAACTAGGAGGAAGCACCGTCTACGGAAGCTCAGCGGCAGCTACCACGGGAAGGATTCACGTCTTGGAAGGAAAAAGGCCGCGAAAAATGCGTTGAAAGAAGATAGCAGAACTCATGGCCGTGGTATGAAGGAAACCAGGGAACTTAAACCCAACCAAGTGTTCTTCGAGGAATCTAATACTGAGGGAGTGAAGTTTCCCCATGATGATGTTTTGGTAATAGAGATGACCCTCAAAAACTTTGCGGTGATGAGGGTAGTGGTGGATACCGGCTACGTGTTCAACCTGGTAGAGAGAAAAGTCCTGAGGCAAATAGGAACCGAAAGCGACGGGATATGAAACGAACAAATCTTATTGTTTGGAGCAGGACAAAAATGTCTGGAGGTGTGGGGAAGCATCGACCTACCTCTCACACTAGAGCAAGCACCCTAGATCATCACGAAAATGCAAACGTTCGGGTTATGAAATAGGAACCTCATACAATGCCATCCTGGGCCGAGCCTTCCTGGTGGAATTTGAGGCTGTTATACATCAGAAGTACCTAGCCATAGGTTCCTAACTCCTTGTGGGATTGCACTAGTCAAGGGGAACCAAGAACTGGCACGGAAGCTTAACAACCTAGATGTAGACGGGACATGCCTAGAAACCATCCAAGGAGGTTTCCCACAGGACAGAGGGTACAAGGACACCAAATAGGAACGACGCGCCCACATGGGACCCATGGAAGACCTAATTGTTTGTTAGGGGGACCTGTAAGGTAACTCGCCGAGTGAGGAACCTCAGCACCGTGCAAGTTGAAGCTTTACAGACCCTCTTGGAAGCTTTCTAGGACGAATTCACATGGGAAGGAATTGTGATGCTCGGGATGTCCCCGAACGTGGCTAAAGAAAGAAGGGACACCGTCCAACAAGAGGTGGCCTAGCTGCTCGCTGCCTGATACATTCGGGAGGTGCGATATCCTGACAGGCTCTCCAATGTGGTAATGGTGAAAAAGCATAATGGGAAGTGGCGCATGTGTGCTGACTTTACCGATCTCAACAAAGCATGTCCCAAAGACTATTAACCCTTGCCAAGAATAGATCAACTAGAAGATTCATTACTTCCCATATTGAATTGATATTATCCATATCAAACCATAAACAAATTGGACCTGTATTCTCAGGAATAATCACCATAAAAAAATAATTATTTCCTATATATTCATAGGAAATCATCGTAGGTACACAATTTACTTGTTGTTTATTCATAAATAATCACCACATCTAAATAATTTTCTACTATTACCATATGATATGACCCAAAATATTACTGGACCCGACAAACCCTCGAGCCCATAATCTGGACTACGTGATGGCCTATAAAACCAGACAACCAGAAGAGCCCATACTAATCAAGGTGTTCCCTGGGAAGCTCCAAGACAGTCCCAAGACTCAAGGTTTCCTAGGAAGCTACACAATGGTCCCAGGACCCAAACCGAAAGCCAACCTGAGGCAGCCTGTACTAGCTCAGAGGACACTCCCCTCGGCATCCCCGAGGAAGCTCTACGGCAACCCAAGGATCCCGAAGGGAACCACGTGACATTTGACTTCTCAAGAAAGTCAAGTCAAGACTTACTCAAGAAGTTAGGAATCAGCTCCTTAAAACATGGAGCAATTCACGAAAAAGCAGGGCCACCAAAATAGTGTATTTAGCGCTATAAATAGAGAGCCCTCATTTATGTACAAAACTAATGACAAATTGGAGAGATTAATACAATTTCCATTTTCTCTCTATATTTTTCCATATTAGTTGGCGACCACAGTGGGAGCCCGAGAGGTTCCTTACGAGATCCTTTTGATGGAGATGCAATCCTTTTGATTGAGATGGAGATGCAGATGCATATGTAGATGTAGATGCAGATATTGATGAGCAAAAACAATTGCAAAACAGCAAGATATGGTAGATCAAACAAATCAAGCAACAACGAAGCTCATGTCGAAGAACAACTACACAATCAACGCATGTAGAGTCATGCACGAAACACCAAACCGAATTTAAATATCCATCGATGAAAAGCACGCATCAACAAGTTCGATTCCATCAACTAGTCGAGTGCATCAACGAAAACAAAAAATCAAGCATGAAAACAACCGGATCTGTGAGATCCATACAATCTGAGCCTCTGAATTCATACAACAAGGATTAAAATGGAAGAGTTAGATACAAACTGACAAGAAGAGTTGAATCCGAGCACCTTGCACGGCCCAGTTGGTGCTGCAAGCTCCAAACAACCATGTGTTGATTTTTCCGACCACAATCGAGGACGCTCGCGCTGCCAAGAAGAATAACACTATCAGAGCTGGGTTTAGCAAAATCCACGATATCAACAACCAATAATCAACACAATTAAAGAAAACAAAGGGAAGCTGCCGGGAACCAACCAGGAAAATGGAACCCGAGTGCTTTCCGTGGCCAGGACGTGACCTGATGACCACCGCCTTCGACCAACACGGCCTTGTTGAACTACCATCTAGCTAGATCGTGACATTACCGCCGAGTTCCAACCAAGGATGGTTGTTCACAGCAGCCCAACAAATAACCCGGTTTGATAAGGGTCCCTACCTGCCTTGACTATACGTGAGAGCCTTGAGGGAAAAAAGGCCTATCGGGTTGCTGGAGCCATGAATCGGGAACCTTTTAGGATCCTCAATTCCATGGTGAGGCTACTGAGGAACCTCCCAATGATGCCACCCCTACAGAGGCAATTGTCACATGCCCGTACTCCTGGACGCCCGAAAGAAGGACACTGTCGGGGCGAGAAGACTGCAGTAACGGCCACCGTACCCACAAAAAGAGGGTACCATCGACAAAAATAGGGTACCGTCGACAAAAATAGGGTACTGATGCCAAATCGAGGGTACCACCCTGATGTAGAGTCACCGAAACCAGATCTAGTAGAGAACGAGGCATGTTTCTTTGCTGGAGTCATCGCTAGATGTGGGTTTCACGAACCTGTGGTTTAGCCGAGACTTCAGCTACCATCTTCGTCTTCAATCGCCATCAAGTTAGCAATTACCACCAAACCAGGAGAATCTGCCTAGATTGGATGAGATTTGACAGGATCACGACTTCGCTGCCATCTCCGGAGTTAAACTAGACTAAACTTGAGCCTTTAAACACCGACGACCACCTCAGATTATGTATGAGCCATGCCATCTCGCATGGGGCAGCCAGCCATGGTGCGTAAGAGCCGCCGCGATTCTCACCTGTCATCATCAGATGCTAAAACTCAACCACCGCTTTGCTAAAGTTTACAGCAGTGGTAGAAGGAGACTGGTGAAAACAGAAAACGCTTGAACTGTGCAATCAGTGGCGCAAAATTAATCCCCAACCTCACTGGGCCAAAGCCCTCAAATAATCCCACTGTTTCAACTAACAGTGGCCCAAAATCAGTATTTCTATTACTATACTTATATTATAACGTGCTCAATTAATCATGTTTAATTGGTATTATTTTATTTAACATGTCTCACTAGACTCATATTTATTTCTCACATACGATGCTATGATCCTTGTCATGGGAAATAGTTAATTGGTTCCTGCCCATTATTTCGTATGATATATACTCTAACTGCATGGTATAATTATAATCACCATCATTTTAATTGCCTGACTTTTCCATGCGCTCGTTGTCTGTAGTCACATAAATGAGATTACTCAAGTATTGTTATTCCCATTATACATAGCGCATACAACGTAAGAATCGTGGCTTGAATGCTGACATTATATTGCCTAATTGTTCCATGCTCCTTATGTTCTGGTTGGCAATTGCAATATATATCCTCATCATGCAGTAGTTAAGTCTACTTTATTATTATATAATGCTTCCAATGCAGATATGTTATTTCCACAGGTTATGGCATGTGGCTATTATTATTGTAGTTTTGGTAAGCTCACTTGGTGTTCCCTTGGTATGTGGCTATGATCACGCATGATTTTTATCCTATAAGAGTTTTATCCCTAATATGTGAATACCATGGAAATTATCACAGTATCTTTGATACAATATTTGTAGTACCTTTGAGAAAAATAACTCATAAGGGTCTAAGAACATTTTTAAAGCTACGTAAAACAAATCCGCAGGTACCTGTTTAGTGGAACCTGGAGCAGTAACCCGAAGCCTCCTAATGGAGGGACAACATTTCAATGACAATGGGCCGAATCAAATAAATTGTCCTAAGTCCTCATGCCTCCAAAATATACAATGCATGCATTCACATATTCGCACTCTTATGACATGCTCAATTTTGTCATGATTAATTGGTGATTTATTTAACGATTATCTGCCAATTTGCTTAGTATTTAGTACGCTACTATTCTTCTCATATGATTCTACAAAACGGCCATGAGAAACATTTGAATGATTCCACTATTTTATATTAGGCATATCTTAATCACATAATGTTAATATGAGTGTAATTGCTATCATTCTATTGTTAGATTATTCCATGTGCCTGTTGATAATTGCAATGTCGCAAAATTGAGGCCACCCACTTTTGAGGATAGTATTGTTGATCCCTCTATTTCATACTTAGCATTATGGCTTATGAATTTTGTTGTTGTGTCTTTACTAAGCTATTTTTATGTTTTTGTGGTATGTACCCACAAGACATTCTACGTGATGCACACATCTACATGACTCGCATGACTATTATCATGAGTACCACTAAATTTATTATTAATAAAGCTTTTGATACAATATTTCGGTACCTCATACGTTGAGAAAATGCAAGCTCACCACGGCATCAAGACAAATACAATATTTTGTGACATTCGTTGTAATATGTTCAATTACATAATAATTATGCATCATAGTATTTGTAATCACACCATGATTACTTGGTATTACTTGATAAATATATTATCCACAAATATTGCTTGATAAGCTAACACGATGCTAATTCGACCATTGAAAAATGTCATGAGGGAAGTTCAAATGGTTCCTTCCCATTTTCGTCTTGCATACAATACAAAGTTTACATGAAAATCATGACAATTGATTACGATTATTGAGATTATATCACTTGACTATTTGTCAATATGTGTAGTCATTATACAAAGAGATTACTCAGACAACTTTCTATGCAGCATTCTAATGATGCTTTTAAAATACTTATGATACCTCAAAAGTTACCAGGTTCAATGATTGCTCTTTTCAAGGGCCCTTTGAGGAGGAACCAAAAGTCAAAATAGATTTGTACTTTCTAGAGCCCCTCTTTGCCAAGAAGCTGGTACCTCGAGGTACACCTTGAAGCGGAACCTATGAAGGAACCTTGAAGCGGTACCTAAAGCAATCTCATACACAATGCGGAAGCTCGACCAAGTCTCCCCTGTAGGATCCCAAAGTTAGGGATGCTCTCACCCTTGACTTGGAGCAGGAAGCTGACGAGCTTCCCAAAGAAATTCCATATCATGTATTTGACACACATGAGAGGAGTTCGAATCCCATCCAGTATGTTGATCACATCCCAACCATACAACGGTTGTAAACTACCTGAGAAGCATGATTGTTTACGGAGATGGTACTCATCTTCTATGAAAATACACAAAGCTGATAGGACAAGCTCCCGTGTAGACCCCTATCTTCTCTCATGAATCTGGCAGGGATGCTTGCACAGAGGTTCACAACTTGTGCTTCCATAAAAGAGGACATCAATACCTCCTTGATACCCAACATGGCAAAGGAGAATTGCCCAGGGACTATGTCTGACAATTCCACAAAAATATTACAAATAAAAGATAAAAATGCCAAGATAGCTATGTCACAAAAGGGGCAGGGAGAGGAAGTTTCCTAACTTTCCTTTCTGGCTCCCCAAACCTGTAATACCCAACTCACGGAGAGGCACTTAAGTGCATTCGTCGAGATGGCACCCACTTACGAAGATACAACAAAACTGGAGTCCCGATGGAACCAAACACAATGACGAGTGAGATCCAAATCCAAAGACCTCCAAAAGAGGCTAGCAAGCACGACAGAGATGTCAAGGCAATCCGATACACCCTCGCTGAGACTTGCCTATTGACACCAAATGAGCCTTAAAGGCTGCCCCCAGGATGATTTGAGAACATAGGGGTGAATGTAGAAGGGTTGCCCTTAATAGGGATTACCAAATCCAGACCCTCCAAGACGCCCTTGGAGGCGCAATAAATGCATAAGCCATCTCTTAATGGGCTACAGCATTCCAAAGGGTACCCCTCATGAAGGGAACTCCCTCTAAGACACCCACGAGGTGCAAAAAGCCGAGCACGAGGTGCAAAAAAGTCACCAATGAGGTGCAAAAAGTCGCCCACGAAGAGCAAAAAAGTCGCCCACGAGGTGCAAAAAGCCGCCCACGAGGTGCAAATAAGTCACCCATGACGTGCAAAAAAGTCGCCCACGAGGTGCAAAAAGTCGCCCACGAGGTGCAAAAAAGTCGCCCACGAGGTGCAAAAACCCGCCCACGAGGCGCAAAATTTGTTTAAGTCACCCGTGAGGTGCGAAAAAAGCTGCCCATGAGGCGCAAAATCTGTTTAAGACACCGATGAGGTGCAACACACACCTAAACCCATCTCGTAATGTGCTATAACATCACAAAGGGTACCCCTCACAAAGGAAACTCCCTCCAAAACACCCACGAGGTATAACAAATGCATAAGCCATCTATCAATGGGCTACAGCATCCAAAAGGTACCCATCCCTCAACAGGCTACTGAAGGTACCCCTGTTGAAATGGTGGATGGGACACTTGAGGATCCTGTTGAGACGTTCAGGTTCCAGGAAGCTTCCGTGATAGCCATATATGTCCCATGAGGCTCTAGCATAAAGGAGGTAGTTGATCTCTGAGAAAATCTATGCAACAGTGAAGGATCATTTGTAGAATCCGAAGCTAAAGATGCACTCACCCTCAATGCTGGGGGCTGGAAGCAGGAGAGCTTTCTGAAGAAATCAAAATCCAAACCATCAAACTCTGGAAGGGAAGATCAAATCCCATCATGCATGCCACTCGTGGCTGAACGATATCAAAATTAATATGAAGACTACCCAACATATGTGTACCATCAAAGGCTGCTTGATAATAACCTGGAAGATTTAAAAGTGAGGAATGGCGAGCTACCATCAAAGGGAAGTCCAAGGATTAAGCTTGAGAACAAATACCATTTGTTGCAAACAGCCCCATCGGAGCCATACAACGCAAAGGCCCATAGTCGTGCCATAAAACGCGAAAGGCTCTGGGAACGCTAACGTACAGATTGGTGTCCTTGAACTCAAGCTAATCCACAAGCTTACCTAAGAGAGGGGAAGCCTCCATAAACTTACTAAAAGATGAAAACCAGGATGACGTCCCAAGATGGCTCTCAAAGGCTCAAATGCCCCAATGGATGCAAGGCAAATTAAACCTACAAGGCTAGTGTGTGTGTCTACAAGGTTACCTACATTACATCCAGGGCTACCCTTTGTTGAACGAGGTTCCAAATGCCTAAAAGCCATTCCAGAGGCTGACAAAGTAGCACCAAAGGTCGCCTTTTTCCTAATAAGGCCCCTAATGCCAAAGATCCCTTTCAAAAAATGGAGATATTACAAAGGTCCTCCTTCTAGCGCCAATGTAGATAATCCGTGGAGTGATTCCCAACAAAGACCTCATGGAGGTCCCAAAATGAAGGCCTAGAGGTGCCCAATGTAGATAACTCGTCGAATGGTTCCCAACAAAGACCTCATGAAGGTCCCAAAATGAAGGCCTAGAGGTGCCCAATGTAGATAACCCGTCGAGTGGTTCCCAACAAAGACCTCATGGAGGTCCCAAAATGAAGGCCTAGAGATGCCCAATGTAGATAATCCGTGGAGTGGTTCCTGACAAAGACCCTACAGAGGTCTCAAAACGAAGGCCAGGAGGTGCCCGACGAAGATATCCCATTGCGGTTTGAAACAAAAGACCCTGCGGAGGTCTCAAAATGAAGGCCAGGAGGTGCCCAACGAAGATAAACTACAAAGTGGTGCTAATCAAGAGACCTCATGGAGGTCCCAAACCGAAGGCCTGGAGGTGCCCAACGAAAATCACCCGTAGAGTGGTTCTGAACTGAGACTCTGAAGAGGCTCATAATGAAAGCCAAAGGGTGCTCAATGATGATGAAAAATGCAATAATACCCTTTAATCAGTGAAGGGGCGAGTTCCCCAAAACCACACACTCAACGTGCAAACAAATGACTACCACTCAGGAAGCTTAGAGGGAAATAGCTACCCTCTAAGAAAATCCTCACCAAAACTCATACAAGGCTGGGAACCCCAAGCAATCACTCTAAATGACGGGACTGGAAGCAGGAAGTGCTACCCGTAGATTCCAAATGGTGCAAGAGAAGTTCGAATCCTATCAAGGATGATGAAGAGTCTTCACAAATACCCTTTCAGAGGAACCAATGTCCTTATGGATGCCCTCCTTCTAACGCCATCTAATCAGATGGTACCTAAAAGGCCGCCCACCTTTTAAAGAGGCTCTTCACAAACAAAAAGGGTACCTACCCAAGCAGCTGAAAAGAGTACAAATAGCTCGATTCGGAAAGCTGCATACCGAGTCAAAACCCATTATTCAGCATGTCACTTCAGAGCTTATCAAGATGCTTCCTGCATGTCACTTCGGAGCTTATCAAGATGCTTCCTACACCAACATTTGAAAATTTTACAAGAAGGAATAGGCCATTGTTCCCTCAAAACCTTCCTAACACTGCATTCTTTTTTCCTCATCAGGTTTTTATCCTATTGGGTTTTTCCTGATAAGGTTTTTAACGAGGCAGTATTCTTCAAAGCATATTCCTTAATATGACGACATCCAAAGGGCCATAAATACTTAAATGCCTGAACTTGTACCAAGATTTAACCATTTAGAGGGCTAGTGATATGGCCCAAAATATTACTGGACCCGACAAATCCTCAAGCCCATAATCCGGACTACGTGATGGCCCATAAAACCAGACAACCAGAGGAGCCCATACTAATCAAGGTGTTCCCCGGGAAGCTCCAAGACGGTCCTAAGACTCAAGGTTCCCGAGGAAGCTACACAATGGTCCCTAGACCCAAACCGGAAGCCAACCTGAGGCAGCCTGTACTAGCTCAGAGGACACTCCCCTCGGCATCCCCGAGGAAGCTCTACGGCAACCCAAGGATCCCCGACG
The DNA here is from genome assembly GCA_028386065.3 of Turnera subulata. Taxonomy (NCBI): domain Eukaryota; kingdom Viridiplantae; phylum Streptophyta; class Magnoliopsida; order Malpighiales; family Passifloraceae; genus Turnera; species Turnera subulata. The sequence continues at coordinate 72,312 of JAKUCV010003122.1, read as the reverse complement.
GGAACCACTTGACATTTGACTACTCAAGCAAGTCAAGTCAAGACTTACTCAAGAAGTTAAGAATCACCTTCTTAAAACATGGAGCAATTCACGAAAAAACAGGGCCACCAAAACAGTGTATTTGACTCTATAAATAGAGAACCCTCATTTATGTACAAAACTAATGACAAATTGGAGAGATTAATACAATTTCCATTTTCTCTCTATATTTTTCCATATCACCATGAGTGTTATCAATAATTTGATTTGTTTTTGAAAAAAGCTAAATCTAAAAGTTCTTGTCTTGGTACCCAAATGGATATATATGGATGTATCGGCCCTATATAACCAACGATTACTTGGTCAGTTAGTCTAGAAGAATCATTCTCTTCTCTTCCTGTTTTTTGAAGAAAAATATGAAATACTAATTAGATTTGACAATTCATACGTAGATCTACAATGATACTGCAGCCACGACGTTTTCCTCGTCCTTTTTCTTCTTTTTGGTCTGAAAATGACGTGGTATTTAATTAATATTTTTTTTGCTTCCATAGTTTTTCCATTGGCACACAATACTAGATAATATACCTTTGTGAAAAATTTTCTACAAACAAACAAAACAGCATTGATGTATAACCGATTAAATGGACCAACATGAATTATTTTCGTATCTATTAATTTATATTTTTTATCCAAAGCAAGTTGCAATAATAACTTCATGTCGAGTGACTCCCAACCAAAAGTTTAAATTAATGGTTGAGTTTTGGTTCGTTATTGTTACTTTCAACTGAAATTCTTGATTACCATATGACCATCTCAGCTAAAAATTTTTCACAGACTAATTTTAATCAATATTACTCTAACGGTTCACACTTACACACCATTTCACAGGAGTGATATTAATGGAAAAAAAAAAAGGAACAATCAAAAAAATTGGTTATAATGCAGTGCATATGGTGACAAAGCTAGCACACAATTGAGACTATTATAATTATATTGGTTCAAAAATTATATTGGAACAATGAAAAACATGCAGCAATTAAAAAAGAGGGAGAGGGTTTAGATGTCAAGTCAAGAAAGCTCAGCTTGCCAACCAATATTAGAAGCTTCCAAATTTTAATATGTACAAATAGTCAAATACCCTTAATTTTTTTTTAATCAAAAGTATATCATTCACCCGTTCACTGCACGCACATTAATTATTTCTTTTCTTCTTCTTCTTTCTATTTTTTTTGGTCTAAAGGTAAGTTGAATTCTTTCTCATTGGAACGTCACTTTTATCATAGTATTCCCTCCATTCCATAATTACTGATGTTTTAGTCAATTAGATTTATTCCAAAATACATGTCGTATCTGGTTGTTGTAAGTGTAATAAATGCTTTTTTTTCCTTTTTTACCCTTTATTTAAGTTAGTACTCTTTATAAACTCATCGGACTCACCAACTCTCAATTTTTTTTAAGGATATTTTAATCTACATGTAAAATAGATTCCAACATTAAATGTATTTCTTAATCTTTGTGTAGATTCCTTAAACGTTAGTAATTGTGGAATGGAGGGAGTATTAATTAAGTTTGTGACGTACGAAATGAAATTCCCTTATTTTTTTTTTGTCGAGAAATGAAATTCCTATCCTTCTCCATCCACAACTTATGACTAATTTACAATCATTACCTAGCAGTTAAAGAGGGCGGTGCTTCCTCAACTAATCTGAAATGATATACAATTTATAGTTATTTTTATTTTTATAAATGTCTGTTTAAGAAGAAAAATTACAGAATTATGTACCGTAGTGCATTAAACTAAATAACTGTATATATCTCTTTTCAACAAATTGTGTCATACAATTCCTAAGAGTGAGAGAGATAAAGAAATTTTCACGATATAGAGAACTTCATACATTGAAAGTGAAAAAATTGTGATGTTCTGTTATATTTAAGTTGGAGTCAAAGCATAAAAGAAAACGTTGGATAAGAAAAAGAGTCTAGCTTTCCATGGGTCAGCTTGGCATAATTAATTTGTCTTACTTTCTATAATCGTGAGCCATATATAGTTAACCAAAATTAATCGTTTACTTAAAATTAGTCATATATATTAAGCTATTCTCCGAATTTTTAGGTCACAAGTCCAACAAAAGTTATATACATTAAACTAACTTATTAACTTCTTATTGATCATAAGATTTTTTTTTTTGGCAATCACTAATGGTTATAAGTTGAATTATTATCTTAAGGTAAAAAGGAATATTTTTTGACACTAAGGTAAAAAGGAATATAAACTCGAGTCATCCCAAGTGATCACCGTGTGCCATGCCATGCTTACATAAATGCAAGTAAAAAATTCCAAGTGACATTTGGATCTTCAAATTCTATTTTGCATCCAAGAAAGTGATTAATTATTGGGTTAATGTAAAATGTACCTCGGAATTTATCTTCCATGGAATTAGAAAAAAAAAAAAAAAGAGAACACTTTCAACTCTTTACTTATTTATTGTGTTGTCCCCCAGCCACATGGTGCGGTGTGTGAAACGAGCTTATTTTGGCAAATAAAGGTCCAGAAAATGCTCAATAGCTCATGTAAACAAATGTTAGAGATGACATATATCACTCAAAGTCAAAACAAAAAAAAAAAATGGAAGAAGAAAGTTTACTTTTCACACTAGAAATTTTCTGCAAGGCTTTGAAAATCAAAATCCAACTACCACAGTGAATAGTCTTTTAATATTATTTTTTTAATAAACGGAATGTGAGGGGTTTGGATTAGAGGGATTTGCACGTAAGATATAGAGGTAGAGGATATTGAAATGTAGAAGAAATTAAAGTCTTGTCACACCTATAGCAGCGATCCATTATCCTAATCAATCAAGCAAAAGGGTCACCATGAAAAAGACCCACACACAGCCTGATTCTATGTAACCTGTCTCACATCTCAACCCTCCATTGATTATGCTAAAAATCCTGTGCCATGGATCTTAATCAGTATAAGAACTAATGGAATTTTTTTTTTTTATGTTCATGTGTATTGACTCTGTCTGCTTTCCATCGTCTTCTAAATAAAGTTATACATACTTGGCTTTAGTCATGGTAATCATATGCCTGTAAAAGTATTACTATAAGCATGCCACCGCCTATTTTGTCCAGTTTTAGGTATATGTCTGGATGGCTAAGAGATTAATCCTGTTGTCTCGGATTGACCAGTCAAGCCCATAAACATAGGCAGCTATAACCATCCAGAAATGGAATTTACCCTAGTCTAAACATCCTTAATTCTCCCAAGTACTTAATTAGTAATTAATTAAGAGCATTTGGAATTGGACTAAACAAATTTTGCATACTTACCAATGAGTTATTGTTCAAGAGGCCATTTTGAGGACTGAAAGTTTCGAGTCCTAATCTTTGAAAAAGAAAAAAAAAATTTGAAGTATGCTTAAGATGGAACAATATAGTACATAAATATTTAATGCTTAATATAAAAAATTTCCGAATCATAATATAAATTTGTAGAAATTGATTTATCAAGTGAGTAATAATTTGAAAAAATAGTGGTGCGGCACAGTGATTAGTCCATTTATCATATATCAAATCTGGGTGTATAATTAATCTTTTGTAAAAATTTGGTGGTACACATATTGTAGGAATGGATATATAACCATTGATATTGCAGTGGAACCATATAGAGTAGCTATATATAACAGATCAATAAATCAAGTAGACAAACAAAATACCAAACATGCAAATACATATATAGTATAATATAAAGAGCATGACATGATTAGGCTGACTATATAATGGAAGTCCTAGCCTTAGAACATACGTTTCAACCATTCTTTATTTTCTTCTCTGCAAAGAGAGAAGAAAGCAGAGGGAGAGAGGAACGAAGAAAAGCCCTTGCATTTCTCATGAACTGTGGAGTCGTGTTGGGTTTCTATTGCTGGGGCTGGGAGTTCTTAACTGCCCTTCTTCTCTTCTCTGCATCTCCTTAACTTAATATTTCGTTGAGGATAGCTAGATCAACTATACATCTTTCTATTCTAGCTATATATATAATACCCAAATATCTATCTAGCTATATTATTTCCTTCTTTTTGTTCTTCCTTGGTTTATACATCTTCTTTTCCTTTTCTCCAACTTCCATGGCAAACGACGACGACAACAACAACAAGGGCATATTAATGGAATATTCAAGAAAAGCAAGCCCTCCACCATTTTTATTGAAAACCTACATGCTGGTGGAGGATCCGGCGACGGATGATGTGATTTCGCGGAACGGGGAGGGGACGGGGTTTGTGGTGTGGCAGCCGGCGGAGTTCGCTCGTGATCTCCTCCCTACGCTCTTCAAGCACAGTAACTTCTCTAGCTTTGTCCGGCAACTCAATACTTACGTACGTATATATTATGTATATACATATTTTTATATATTTTTAGCCACAAGAAATATAGTTACCGGGGCGTTTAGATACTCATAACAGTGTATATATATAAGTTACACTAATTTCAGTGATCAAGCACTCAATCTTCTTATTATATATGGATCATCAACCATTTTTCCACCCTAGCTAGGGTGGTTGATTTTTATTGAGTTTTTTTGGTTGTTTTGGGCGGTATGTTGACTAGTTTTTAGTTCCGTATGTGCATCTTTACTTTATCCCAGATATGTTGGTTGTTGAATGTTATAGAATAGGTTGAGGAATAGGTTAAATGGCCTTGTCTTAACCTAACTTCAGTGACTTAGTCTTCATAATTGAACCATTAAATTAAACATATTAACCTGAAGTAATTACCTTGGTAAGGTTCTCTAATAATGAGTCAGAAGAAGTATTGGCTTGAACATCATGTGCCAGGTGATATATAATATTCTTCACTTCTAGAAACGCTTCGTTTGGCGACGGAATATTTTGACGGTCAAAAGCTGAGAGTATATAGAAACAAAGTGTGCATGTATTTTTAAAGGTGTGGCTAGTTTTTCTTTTTCTTTGTCGATTTAAAGGTGTGGTTAGTAAGTAGTTAAACATATTAGGATTACATATACTTATATATATCATGGGTCACCTTTCTTCTTCTGTTTTCTTTTTTCTTTCTTTTTAGGCCTTCTCCTTTTTTTCAAACTGAAACCTGCTGAAGTTCATCTGAAGAATGAAAGTCAATTAATTTATGGAAGTAACAACAGACAAAGAAGCTGCCGACAAAGAAAAAAGAGGGTTTCTTTTGTGTTTTTTGTGAGAGATCAAGCCGGGATACGTATTTTAAGTTTTCCATATTATAGGTCTTTTGTTACTTTTAATTAGCTACACTAAATAGCTAAAACCTTCTCTCTTACTTCTTTCCCAAAAATAATGTTGATAATTATTTTTTTTCCAGAACTGGTTTGTTTTTTTCTTCTGAATTTACTTGTTGATAATATGTCGTTTTTTTTTTTCATAAATTAATTAAACTTGTGGGGGTAATTCTTGTCATATGATGCATAGGGTTTCCGTAAAGTGGCAACAAGCAGGTGGGAATTCTGCAACGACATGTTTAGAAAGGGTGAAAAGGAAATGTTGTGCCATATTCATAGAAGAAAAGCATGGTCCAACAAGCAACACCCCAGTAGTACTACTACTACACCCACTCAATTATTAGTCACACCACAAGATCAACGTCAATTTGATGAAGATCAAAGATCATCATCATCAACCTCGTCCTCATCGGAATTTAGTACCCTAATCGACGAGAACAAACGCCTCAAGAAAGAGAACGGGGTCTTGAACTCGGAGCTCAGTAGCATGAGGAGGAAGTGCAAGGAACTACTTGATTTAGTGGCCCAGTATGCTCGGATGGAGAAAGAAGATGGTGAAGATGATCAGAGGCCAATGTTGTTTGGTGTCAGGTTGGAGGCGGAAGGAGAGAAGGAAAGGAAGAGAAAAAGGGCAGAGATTAGTCAAAGCGCAAGCATTTTACTATCTCAATCCTGCAAATAAAATAAAATCATGGGGGCTAGCCAACTAAATGTATCAATAACTGTACAAGATTAGTAGTATTCCAAGCAATCTAGCTAGGTAGCTGCATAAAGTGGTGCAGCTTAATTAGATGATACAAAGAAAAGAAAGGTTATGTTATTTTCTAGTCAGTTAATTAATTAGGTTTCTAGTGAGGAACAAGATACTATACATATGTACATTTTAAGCTACTGCTGCAAATGGGCACAAGCGCCCTTATGTAGTTCTGAAGCCTGTGCATTCTAGTCTAGCCTGGCTATTTACATCCTTCCTTTCATTATCTTCTTTACTAGCCTTTTATAACAAAATTTAAAGCCTAGCTAAGAGTAATCCATAACTTCAAATTTATATTGGTAATGGAAACGAATTCAATTGAAGTGCTGGGAAAAAAATCAAGTTAAAAATTAAAGTTGTCACATGGATTGGTGGCATGATTCTAGGCTGCGGCTGTATATATAGTACTCCATATATAGTAGACTTTTTTTGAACTTCAGCTGTATAATAGACTAACGAAAAGAACAGGCATTGAATAGAACGACTTGCCCTACAATTTCATGACCAAGTCATTTTGGTTATAACCTTAAACTCAGTGTAGTGATGTGTTGTCCAAAAAAAATTTAAAGAACAAAAACTCAGTCCAGTTATGTCTTATCAACCATGACCGTTTTCTTAGAAACTATATAAAAATCTCCTAATTCAGATGTGGGGTACAGATATATTTCTGCGGATATTCAATTTTTCTGTTCAGGATTCAATTCCCTTTAATGTTGTTTTCTAGATGAAATTGAAGATGTCAAAGTTTTTGAAGATTCAACATTTTGACTGTGGTGATTAATTAGTTGCTTCCATTTTCAATTCGAAGATGTGAAAGCAATGTTTAGAAGTTTTTTTCTTATATATATATATATATATATATATATACACACGAGTAAAACGTCTGAAAGTGATACCTGAAGCAGGTAAAGTCATCCCAGGCCTAACATAGTTTGATATGGAAAATAATTGTGATATCCATGAAGAAGACGACAAGATAGGAGGAGCAGAAAGATATTTGCCGACGAGAAAAACTCAGCCAGTGTTGGAAGACAAAGAGAAGGTTACTCAAGGACATGAAGTTACGCGGGTCTTTGTGGTACCGTTTGCTTTTTCATGTCTTTTTTCAAACCATTTCAAAGTATAAAGTACTATTTGAGCCTCCCAATTGACTTAGGGTTCAATCAGGACTCTTATTAAGTTGAGAATTCAAACACTAACAACCGTCCCTCTCGGTGGGTAACCTACAAATACCACTGTGGACGCTAATTGAACTCGGGGATCTGTCCTGATCCCTAGACTGAAAGAGCCTTCCCTCAACTTATTATTATTTTTTTTTTACCAGAGAAGAAAGATACTGTTTGAGCTTGGTTAGAAACTGATTAAAAACAGAAGAAAACAAAAAACTGATTAGACTGGAATTGATTTTTCTTATTGAAGTTCACTTATGTTTGACTGAAATGCTTAGCAGGAATATTTCAAAAGGAGATGAAGCATCAGTTATTTTTCTTTCAAATTGTTTGCTCACTTGCATATGGCTATTTCCATCCCTGCATCACCTTTTGAAGTCTCACTCAATACCATCCTAAATGATTGCTATTCTGCTGGCTTTCCGCCTCCCTGCATAATATGCTAGCAAAATTTTTGGAGGATGGTCACTGCCAGAATTAAGGGTTGAGAGATGTTGACTAGAATAGGAATCCAGAAAATGCCACAGAGCATGAATTGCAAGGGATGGACAAACGGTAACGTGACATCCAGAAAATATGCCAACCAAAAAAAAGCTTAGGAATTGGAGTAATTCTCTAGTGCCTGAAAAATACTAGGCTGAAATCAAACAAATATCATGTATTTGAAGTACCACCCTATTTTCCCATGAGTTCTTCTACTGCATAAAAGTCGATACCAGTATTTGCATCTTCATTAATAGAAAAGCATGCAGTTTTTTCATTAAAAGAAAAAAAAAAAGAAAAGAAAAAATAAGCAGGCAGTTGGTTTCAACTGATGACATGAACAAATTTTCACCAAACAACTAGTTTCACTACAAGAGGCAAATGGGAGACTATTAGAGGTAGAATCAAGGGCAAGTTTTCCCTGTAATTTCCTTCCTTAGTTTATGGCTTCATCTTCCCTTTATATTCTGTTCTCTTTTCCCTCTTGAATTCAAAAGCCCTAATACCAGGTTTTCCCATGTTGGGAAGGAAGTTTTAGAACTCACTTTTGGTTGTGTGATATGTTCCTTTAGGATTCTCATTCTTTGGCCTAAGGTCTTTTCATTAGTCACTCGTCTTCCCATTTTTTTCATTTGCTTTGACACTTTCGCATTAGGGCTACTTCTTATTGATTGCAGCCATACAAGGATGCTACGAGGTTGGCATTAGCTGCATCAGTTCCAACTCTCACCGCTTGAAAAGAGGCAACATCAAAAACCAATTGGCATGCAACTAAATGGCATTTCATTTGGTTCTAGTTTTCTTTGGGTGTTTAGAACCATATTTCAAGATTCGTTTTATGAGGCTATGCGGAAAGCCAACTTGGAAGCTAAACAACAGCACATCTTAAATTGTAGTCGGGAACATAAATGGGGCAGTGCCTATCTTCGTTGAAAATGAAAAGCAACTCACATTTCATTACACCAAAGTTATTTACATTTCCAGTTTATGTTAGTGACTAATGCGATTAGAGTATATATACACAACCGAAGACATCCGGGGGGGGCACAAAAAGTTGTGCTAAAAATTTGGGGTTACCTCATGAGCTCGAAGCAAAATGATTAAAAATGGTTTCCAGAGTTGACTGGCTGATACTATATTCTGCAATTCCCAGTTGATTTCTGAGACATGGAGTTGAAAATGTTACCATTGGCATTAATGAGGCCAAGTAAAGGCAAGATGAGTTTATTTCAAAAGAAGCCTAATGTTGTATCTAACCTGTTTCGCTCCAGGTGGCCAAATATGTCAGCAAGCGAGATGCCCTCTTGATATGGCAACTGCAATAAAAGTTTGGGTAAGTGACCACTTTGAAGGTCCAGGAAATAAACAAAGCATAGGAGCATTTCAACTGTCCCCTTAATCAATGTACAGCAAGCCCCAGCCTGAATGACTTGAAAGCATCCTTCCCCAACAGAAAACAACCCCAGGGCCTGTCTGCACAGACATATGCACACTCCATCTGCCCTCGAAACCAAACATATCAACACATCCATGCCTTTGCCTACATCTAAAATATTACCAGACATTCTAGCTAGCAAGAAACAAGGTTCACAAAATATCAGGACAAAGCTACCATCAAAATTCAAATTTTAGCATTAAACATCAACAAATACCTACTCTCTGATGCTAAACGCTTTTCCTCAACCAATCAATATGTCCTAGGTGTTAACAAGAATAAAAGTTTTAAACATGAACCAAGCAACATTCTTCCATTCCTCGAACTCAATAAAACTGTAAATCGCTTCAGTTAAGTTGCTGGATTCTTCTATTGATCTTGTTGATCCAAGTGATGTAAAGGAACTAGTGAAAGAAAAATGGAATAAGTTATCTCAATTTGCATGCTCAATTCTAGTGCCATTTGATGACCAACATGTTTGGGAGACCGTGTGAACAAAAGGATCCTCTGGGATAAAAAACCTATTTGGAAAAGGTTTATAGAGCATTTATCTTTAGAAGTTTCCACTTCAATGCCAAGAAAATTGGTGTTCGTTAATATTTGTAAATCAGCAACATTGACTTGGACCACAACTTCAAACGGCAGAGACTCATCTTTTTGTATTCTATTTCCTTCTAAGGATTAGCAGACTGAGCTAATATCTTTGATGGCCGCTAGTCCTTCGATTGAATGATGACATCTCCTCAGTACATGTTAAGAGGGGTTTACAAGAATTGGGTGTGAAGACCAATGGTTCTATAACGTACCAGATGACAATATCATATAATGGATTATACGACATAAAAAGATATCCATACATACACCGCAAAAGTGCTAGCAAACGAAAATGTTTAAAGTGGGTTGGTCCCATGTTACACATTGACATTCATCTTCTCCAATATTACTCATAATCTACAGCTCATATCCCACAAAATTTAACATACATGTACACTAAAAGAAAAGGTAGGTGAAACAAAAAGGAATAAAAAAAAATGCAAAAAAAAAGAGAGCAAAAATAACTAGCTTTCGAAAAATCAGTTCAAATTCTCCTTGTGGCATCTTAATAATCACATAGAAGGACTATGCTATATGAAGCTTATAAATAAATAAATTTTACCTGATATTTAGCACTCAAACCGTTGCAGCCATTGAAAATCGCACCACGAAACGAGGACAGGACAAATGAATCAATAGCTGAAAACTTTTCTTTGGCTAACCACCACTCAGAAAATATAGGCAGAGGTATACCACCTACACAAAGACAAACAGAACATACAAAATAACAGTTAAAGAATTTTTGGATTTCTTTATACCTAAAAAAATTAGCATTTTAATTATAGAGATTTTGACAAGGAATAGAGCACACTGAGCTATATTCATTTATTAAATAGTGGTTTGTTTGATATAACAAGACACAGTCAGACCCTATACCCTAGAGTGACAAAGTGGAGAGCAAAGTGTTAGTTCCTATAGCTTGATAACTGGTTCCTAGATTGCAGAGGAAGTTCCCAATAGTGTCCAATGAGTTTGAAAGAAGCTTGTTCCAGTGGCACTCGTGGAAGGAAAGTCTTGCTATTAAGATAACATTAGCACCACCATGATAAGAATTCTTCAACTATAAGGATGCTAGAAAAGTATAAGCTCTCAACAAGTAGACGAATCTATAACTTTGGGAGAAAAAAATGTGAGATCTCAGTGTGGACAGTGTAAGTTACCATCTCGGACCAACTGTTCTGCTAACTGTTCACCAAAAACCCCATCAGGGATAGGTGCTGAAGCTACAAGGGTCTTCACTCTCTCTTCATTCCCAAGCCATTGTCCAATCAAAATTATCATTTCTGGTGACAAACTGATCTCTGCAACTGATGCATTTTCAGATGCAACTGAGCCACTAGTCCCGATACAAACTTCAAGATCATCAAGTAAGCTCCTTGGATGGGAAGGAACATTGAAAAGTCTTTCTTGAATAACATGACAAAGGTTCTCCAGATCCACAGAACTTACTTCCGTAGGCTTTATCTGAGAGCAACAAACAGAACCATAGTTCGATTCATCCTTTAAAGACTTCAATATATCTCTGAGAGGCAAGCATGTCTCTCGACTGTCTTAAGATAATTAGATAATTACTAACATCAAGGCCATAAATAGTTAATTGTCGATCATAAAGGATGGTATACCTCTAGCTCAAGGTGATTTCCAAACCGTGTTTTCAAATGCTGGGGACTCCCGACGCATCTTAGTCGGCCTCCAACCTTCAAAATAAGCAAATAAAGGAGAAAGAAAGTGCTGTCAATACGTCGTTCCCAAGTCAGATTTTTAAAGCTTGGAAAGTGCAAGGCAATAATACCATAATTCCAATGCGCGTGCACAAAGCTTGAGCTTCATTCATACTGTGGGTAGTAAGGATGACTGCTGTCTTTCCTTGTCTGGTGGACAGACGGGATATCACTTCCCACATGAAACGTTTGGCAATAGGATCCATGCCTGAAATCAGTAAGGCACTTATTTCAGCCAATGACTACACCGTCTTTGACACTAATGAGCAAAAGAACAATGCCTTTCAAATCATAGAATTTCCTAAAGGTTGGATGTTTTATTAATAAGAAAACAGGTTCTATCACTTGCAGACTCCTTTTTTTCTAATTTTAGGATGCAGTAGAAACTTCTGGAAACTTGAATTTTTCAAAAAAAAAAAAAAACCGACATAAATTTGGGGTCAATTAGCTGTATTATAAGTATCTTCTCTCTTGGTCTGTTCTGATGATGTCCATGGCATACTTTGTTGCCTCAAGAAATAGTAGTAGAACTAACTAAACATTACTTAAAGAGTATTATAAGATTTATTGGGTTTCAGTGCCCAGTGATATCAACTTTATAATGTCTTTAGCAGACATCTCCCTGGTCCATTATTAAGCAGATTTACAAGATCTTGAACGGAGGAACATTAAAGTAAAAGAACAAAAAACTTATGGAAGCAAATAAATATTTCTTTTTCTTTTCTTTTCTTTTCTTTGTACCCCAAAATGGGACAAAACATGAGAGAAGATAACGATCAGTGTTCTAACCTGTTGATGGTTCATCAAGAATTACTATTGGCGGCTCTCCAATCATTGCAATTGCCACTGATAGTTTGCGTTTGTTGCCCCCACTAAGGGCGAATGATGGTTTGTCAGCATGCTTTAGCAAGTCAAACTCCACTAACTTTTCCTGGACAACCTATTTGCCAGATCAATACACATATGAGATCAGCAACACTGCTCTCCTTTTAACTTTCATGTGTTTATGATGGCATCAGATGGCAAATTTATCTCAATTCCCATCATACAACTTAATTTAGCAAATTCAAGCCATCAGGAACCAAAAAAAGATACATATGATTTTAAAGTTCAATATAGTATTTTGATTTTTCCTCTTGCTAATGTAATAGTATGAGAATGTGAATAAACAACCCACCCATGGCACAAAAATTAAGCGTGCTAATTGTGAAGTTAAAAAGATATTACAGCGTCATAATTGTGAAGTTAAAAGGCTATACTTACATAGCCAATCCTATAATCTGTTACGCCTTTTATTCTTGCATAAAGCTCAAGATGCTCTTTAACGGTTAAGAACTCCAATAAAGCATCAAATTGAGGGCAATATCCAATCTGCATCCAGTTGAATCACCATGAAAGTTAGGTAAGTTTCAAACTAATTTTGCACCAAGTCACCCTCAATCAGGAAAATATAATAAAAAGCTAATGCATACATGTTGCCGAACAGCCTTGGGATTTGCGCGTATATCGTTGCCGAAAATAAAAGCAGTTCCATCGGTTGGAGATTCCTCTCCTGCAAATAGACAAATATTGAAAATTGGAAATACCTATTTCTATAGCCTCCATTAATTTGAAATGTCAGATTGGTGCAGAAAATTTTTTACCACCCTCATGATTCCTTTCAGAAATGGCATAAACTGAACACATGGATCCAGTGGTTACAGCACAGAAGGAAAAGAAAACGAAATCCAAATGACATTACTGTCAATTGGTACATGCCCACTCTCAGAAGAGATGAAAGAAAAAAATGTGTTGCATACCACATAACATTGACAAAGTTGTAGTCTTCCCAGCTCCATTTGTCCCTAAAAAGCCAAAGCATTCTCCTGCTTGAACTGAGAACGTCAACGAATGTACAGCAACTTTTCTTCCATAGCTACCTCCAGGATACACCTAAAAGAAAACATATACAGTCAAAATCAAATAAATGGCATAGCACAAGGGTTTCAAAGAAAAAAATAATTATGAAAATCAACAAAGATTACCTTTTGAAGATTACGTAGATAGATAATGGCATTTTCTACGGGGCCGGTAAGTACCCTATTTCGTTCTGCTTGTACATCTATGTCCTCATCAAGATCATGAGAAACAGTTTCTGATGAAGATTTTAGAAGCGGCTCCGAGTATACAGATGTGCCATGAAAAAGATTTCTTATACTCCTCCAGAACTGCTTGCTTGTCACTGAAGTCAATTTGTGAGAAGGCAAGAGCTCCACCCCCAGTGTTATGAGAAAGAAAAAAATGCTCTATCCAAGTGAAAAAAACAGGTCAGGTCAGGGTAAAAACAATTTTCATTATGGCAATACAAATTATAACAAGTCATAAACAAACTACCCATACAAACTAACACGTTTATCGGTGTTGAACATGCTCCAAAGCTTCAATTATGCAGATTTTAATATGCACTCATACCTATCATTAGGTACTTTCTCTTTCCCTATGTTGCAAGTATTTCTCGCCCAGGAATACTACAATACCCAATTCAAGGATATATTGCTCCAAGCCCTTGCTCACCTCACACTAACAATAGGATAAGCATAAGCATACCGATACTTCCCAATTTTACCCACCACTCATAACTGACTCATACAGATTGATATTGCTTCTCTTCCCATGAACGTTCAAAATTTTTCCTTTACCGTACCAAAATAGCCCGCATAAGCACAAACGTTAGAAGAACATGTATGAGGTTTCCGACTAACTTTATGCTTAAAATTTATCCTGCCAAAAAGTGCTAACAGGGCTCCTTTCAGTTCTCTAAACAGTAGACCACTCATCTTGACCAAGAAACAAACTCCATGTCAGGTGATATAAAATATGCCAGTAAATTGATAATGAAATCTCAGTTGTGAGTACTTAAGACCTGTATGTACCACTAAGTCATTGTGAAGCAGATACACTTAGAAACAGAAATCACAGTGAATGGATCAGAGGGTAACCTCAACGAAAAGATAAGAAATAGAGGCACCAGTAACATTCCAATCCAACACTGCATCACTAGATTTATCTTTCATCCCTTGCCGTAGAAGAGCTAGAGAAGCAAGACCATCCGCAAAGCAAAATCCTGGTGATAATCGGAAGAAGTTCTGCAAAGCAATATTAGAAATGTGAGGTAGACGGCTCCCAGACTTCGAAAATCCAGAATGAATTGTGTGTTGTTTATCAGTGGTCCAATCCGAAATATAGCTGAAATATTAAGGAGAAAACTGAATTTGACTCATTGTTAGATCATACTTGGTCAAAATGGAATTCTGTAATGCTTTAAATCTCCTTTACCACTCAACATAAGAACGAAACAAACTATCCAAGAACCTTGTAATCTTTCCCACCTCTTATAGTCATTCCAGCAGGAAATATCAAAAGAAAAAAAAGGATACCAAGTTTGACGTGCAGAACACCAAACACAGGAATTTTTCCAGAAGAGAAACTAAATAGATATGCAAAGATGATATCTCCTGCAAAGAGTGCCCAAAGACGAAGCAAAAATCTAGCTGAAAAGGCTACTAGAAATTGTACACAAGAGAAGTCAGGAAGGATAGATATTGAGGAATACAAGGAAAGGTCACTCCAAATATGTTAGGAAGAGACCTGAGGCACTTAATGTGTGTAAAGCCCCAGTGACCAAAAGGTTCTCTGTATTTTGGATATGAATGGGTGTCCACCCATGAATATAGTGACCACAAATCAATTGCATAAACAGTGAAAAAGAGTTTAGGCATACAAAGTGCCCATGTCTAGGCCTGTGAAAGCTCACTGGTGCCTAGCTCCCTATCAAGTTATGGTTCAGTTGGAATGAGCATATATGAGATCATTCAGAACTTCCATGCCTGTGCCCCCATCAGAGTTACATCTTTGACACCACAAGGTATCAAAACGTAGTAGAGGCAAAATAAGGTACGGCTCCTAACGAAACCTCTGGATGTAGAGTGACTTTACAAGAGAAGGAAACAATCAAGAACCAGAAAATATAGATGATTCGGAGATATATCCTCAATGGGCAAGATAATGCTGAAATTTCATCCTTAGATACATTTTGCTAGAAATTAGCGACTACCTCATATACATAAATCTTCACAGGGAGACGTTACCAAGTGACAATGATGAACATGGGGGAAATTTTTCCAGCGGAGCACAGCACTTTGAAGCAAGGAAAACAAGAGGGAAAAAAATCCTTGTGATAACATTCAGAAAAGACAGTTTTCAGGCAAAACGTCATGTTGAAGAGTCGAAACTTCACAACATGGCAGTTACCTTCCACCAGAAAATGAGAAGAATTAGAGACATCTCACACATCCACATAGAAAAAGCCCCAGAAAGTTGCAGGTTGTGGCCTTATTAAGCTCAAACCAAATGTGATTAATTAATCATGCAAATAGGTGGGAACCTACTTATGAATTGACAGACACGTTCCAGCTCTCTGCTAGGCCTACCAGACGTATGAAATTCATTGGTTTAAAATCAAATGCCATTGTGAATCATGTCATCTGGTTCTTCAACATTAAAATAATTCTTTTAAGTTGGAAGGAAATCAACCTTGAGAATATTATTTGCAGCTACTGTTGTCTGAATCAGCCCCATGATGAATGAGAGAACCATAAGAATCAGTCCAGTGAAAAAATGGACCAGCAGAACCACATTCTGTGCATACATGAAAAGATTAACATTAAATAACATCACTTGATTCTCCTAAAAAAGATAAACAAATAAAATCACTCAATGGTTTGGAAATTAGTAAACATAGTTTGACAAGGATATTGCACAACCTGAGCCATGCTATGATCATAAAAGAAGAATGTTAGACAATATGTCGAGGATGCCACAGCTAGTCCATACTCTAAAAACATCAGCAGTGTAGGCAAGACACTATCCCTTCCAATAAACTGATCAAGCCCTATAGACAAAAAAAAAAAAAAAAAAGAATTCAGAGTAACTTTTGAATTTGATAGATATTAAGCATGCCTGCATTTTGAGTTACTAACACAATCTGATACTAATTCATTCAGAGCCATTCAGCAAATGAAACAAACATTGGTTTCTTCTTATGGTTATGGAACATACCAAAAATGTAAAAGAGAAGAAACGCTATAGATGTAGGAAATAAGAAGCTTATGAAGTCCCAAATATATGTCGAGAGCCAATATGAAAGTACGGAAACCTGTCAGAAAAGAGATAGCATTGTAAAATCAGTACTTAGGGGTTTTAACTTTGAAGTCAACGAAATTTTGAGAAGCTATTGTTGCCCCGAAAAGAACAAATGTACCCCACTAATCAACTGTTGGTGCTTAGCCTTCACCTCACGTTCCTGGATCAAATAAAATTGTGAGAAACTATAGACGTCAACTGTTGAAGAAGCCAATAATTAACAGTTACGACAAGAAGTTAATATGCAAACTGCTAAGCATGCAGAGAGCAGAGAGCAACTCTAAGCCCATGAAAAAAAAAGTCAACTATTATAAAAATTTTAGAGTAATGTTCACATAGAAAACATTCACAACAAAAGGAGTAAATAATGCAGGAATCCATGGAAACAAGTGGTTACGGTGAACAGTTTGGATAAATTTCAGAAAGGATACCTTCACAATGGCAACAGCAAATGATGCAGGAATAAATGAGAAGGCAATATTAACAATCACTGCTGCTGAAAAGGCATCCAAATCCTGCATAATTCAAAAGATAACGAAATGTAAAATTTGTGAATTTCCTTGACAAAATTTGTGATAACTAATTTTTTTTGTAATAAAAAGTCCAGCACAATAAGCTCCACATAGTTATCCCATAAATGAACTGTTTCATGACAAGACCACAATATGAGATCGTGACTTCATCCCTGACAATACCACACTTTAATAAGCATGCATATCAGACACTGCATCTTCTACAAATATAATGGATAAAACTTGCAAGTGAACATGTAAAGGTGAAATAGCAACCAAAATTGGAAGCTGTTTAACAACAATATTTTAAATGTCAGAAGTTGTGTAACCCATTCTCTTCCCTCTTCACAGAGATGCGTTATCAAAAGTTTTGCCACTCCAATTTCTGCCATGTTTAAGTTTCTTCTCTTTGGTAGTTTTAAGCTAAAATGTACTTAAATTCCGTAGTCCCAAAAAGTTCTTGGCCCAACATATACAACTGTAGCTCATCCCTGTACTTGTCCTGAATTGTCTTTCAGCACAGTAGTATCATAGTTATTTCTATTTTTGGCTTCCAACAGACAGTTTGAAGAAAACAAATGCTAAAGAGGCCTAGTTTCCTAAAACTTTGTTGGTGCTCATCTGATTTCGGGTTGTTGAGGTGGGTTATGTGTTGTAGTCTGCAAAAGAGCCTAGGAAATGTTGAGGATTGAAGTACCTTCACGCCAGTTATATCCAAAGAACTTGCCCAAATTGGTAGAAACATATTTTACTATAACCCAAAAGTCACAAGCAACGTATCTCCTTAATGTTTATCGTCAATTAGCTGAAGGAAGAGCTAACCAACAAAAAGGTTTGAAAGTTAATAGAAGAAAACCTGAGTAAGAGCTAACTCAAGAATTAAGCTTTTCAAGGAATTAATGATTTCCACTGAAAACCTTTAGTTGACAAAAGATAGTGTCATAGTGAAAACATTTAATCTAACTTATGTTATAAAAAAAAGATAGCTGTAGCACAGCTTAAACCAAATAGAAAGCAGAAATCTAGAGGTCCTTATTCAAGAAAAAACGCTGTTTTCCCTTCCAATACAGCTCCCTGAACCCACCTCTTCACCTAAAAAGATAACCTTTCAAGTTCCACTCTGAACAGTATGTTGTAAGTAATGAGAATCTTATTTGATTGCCGGTTTTCTCTGTTACCATTTTAGAAAAGTGGAATTCATATTTCTTAATCTCTGCCAAAACACATAAGAAAGTGTCAAATGAAGGGGTGCATACATGGCGTTGCAAGTGCTGGCTCTCTGTCAATGGCAAAGGATGGTTTCGGGTTTTAATCGTCATATTCTTATCACCAGTGGCAAGCCTGAGGATTGCACCATTAATTACATTGATAAAAGTCGGAGCTGCGTGCTGACAGGAACTATTGTGTAGTACAGTATATCCCAAACTTCCATCATCCCTTTGATCATCCATCACAATGGCCCCATACCTGAACACAACCAGACATTAATGTATTAAAATCCACGTCTTTTGTGATCCTCAAATATAGAATAAAGAATGATTAAAGATCAGTAAAGAAAGAGGTTTTAAACAAACACTTATTTCTTTAATGAATAACGAGCAGATACTTCAAATTACAGCTGTACCTATCTAAAGATACCTAACCCTTTGACAAGCATGCATTTATATACATCTGACAGTATTTGCAGTCTATTTATGTAAAGTAAGAAGAAGAACTGCAAAATCAACTTGTTAATAATACAATAATTAGAAGGCCAGCTACCTGACATATGCACAATACATCACATCTGGACAAGGAATGTGAATTTGGGGCACAGAAAATGCATATTTACCAGAATGGTTCAATACTTGGGTCACAGGAAGCAACCACCAGTTTAAAACTAGGTGAACACGACATGCAAGAGTAGAGTGCCAGAACATATGTGCATGTGTTGACGCTAAGAGTGTGTCCACGTGTGTGATCAAGGGAGAGGAAAAAGGACTAGTTCCACTGTAAATAGTTTTAGCGATGGGGAAGAGTGAAGTCGCTAATTGAATGACGGGAAAAGCAACAAACAGTAAAGTCGACAAGGTTGATGTTGGCCAATTTACATGCTGAAATATTCGCAGATATTCAAGAAGAGGTAGAAGTTCCAAGCAACTAAGTAATTAAGCACTCAGGTCTCTGTACCTTGACTGGTAGGATTCATTAAAGCTAGACATCAAGAATTCACTCATTGAAAGCAAAACTGGTCCCAAAGTTGGGCCAGCTGCCTTGATTGCATCAGCTAACTCCCTTTCAGAATCTGGGAACCTATATGGACTCTGTTTAAAGGTTTGAATCCACCCCCCTTGGATATATTCTGCAACCTGTTAGATTTAGAAGTAAGGAAATTTCCTAGAAAGATGTTTCACAGCAAGGAAAACTGAATTCAACAGTGGTAAAAACAGTATATATCATGGGAAGATCAGGAGAAAAATAAAGTGATCAAGAAACCTGTTTCGCAATAGGCAAGTGTGCATCAAAAGGAATTGGACCTCCGCCCCCACCGCCACTTAACAAAGGATTAAAATGTGAAGTTGTCAAGGCGATAGACTGCTGATCAGGATGTGGCTTAAGCTTGAGAAAAAGAAGACCAAAAAGCAAGAAGATGGCAGGAATAAGAAGTTGGAAAACGATTGTTTTCCGGTCCCTACGCGCTGATATTGCCCTCTTTATAAACAAAGCTTTAGTGTGTTGCCAAAAAATTGATCTTGACATGACACAACAGCTACAAAATTGCATACTTAAGAAATTAATGAAACTCAAAATGGCAGCAACCATTAAGCCACAGGCTCTCCCCACTACATCAGTTACGCACCCTATGAACTTTTCATAATTTCCTTTAAGTTTTTTGTTCGAAATGTTTGTCTGAGCATGACTGTGAGAAGCTGTAGAAACCAACAGATCAGATACATTTCTATTGTCCATCTGATTAGAACCACCAGTTTCACTGTAATCAGACCCTGCAACTCTCAGGAAAACCTCCTCCAGAGTTGTTACTGAGATGCCATAACTTTCAATGCCAGGATAATTCTGATCCTCACTACTACTTATTTCTGAGCTGGAAACTGATTTTTGAGCAGAACTTTCTATCTCTCTAAACATCCTCTCAAATGACATTGAAGATGCCAAAGGAAGCTTGAAAGAAACCTCAGTGCCGACCTGAAGAGACAGAATGAACTCAAAGAGAAATGAATATTAAGAGAGAGCTGCATGCATAAGTTCCTGGAATTCTGGAGATATATCATATAACATTTATACACAAGATACTTATAGTAATAATTTTTTTCAAATGCCACCATGTATCAAATTTTACACAAATTCATAAAAGGAAAGAAGCAGAGCAAAAATATTATTTAGATGCGTGCATAATTGAGTTCTAATCGTTATGAGAATATGAGTGTGTGTTCAGAAGCTATATTTGCAATTATTAATACCCTAACACACAAAGATAACAATCTGAATACTTCTGTGAAAGACCCAGTCTTTTGTTTAGAGTAGTCATGGATAACATAGAAAAATAAACTGTCATGGTAACAATCTGAATAGCAACAAAGGAGTTGCACAAATACCTCGCTCACACATGTTGCTGATGGAACATGACGAAAAACAATATCAGAAGCTACTGAGGCAGCAGGAGAGGACTGGAAACAGAAAGAGTTAAGAATAAAGGAATTAAAAGGCAGAGTAGGAACTTGAGAAGAGAAGCTCATACAAGAAGATTTTAAGAGAACCTAGCAATAACGAGAGCACACCTTCACCATGGTAAGAGTATACCCAACCCCATATTGATGCTTCAAGAAGAGAGAACTGTTAAAAACATGCACCAGAAGCATTATTACTGAACCAATATAATTCATTCACAAACTTCAGGCAAGTTCAACAAACAAAACTATGACGGACAAGAGATTTGAACGGTCAAGAGATTCATGCAAAATATCATTTTCAAACTTTCTCTTCAAGGATCCATTTACTAGTGAAGCTGCAATAACATTAAGAAGCAGAATGAATTAATATTCATTTCCTGATATTTCGTTTCTAAGAAAGATAAAACTTCCGATATATTTCCTAATTTCTTTACAAGGAATATTTCCTATTAACAAATGAAGCTATTGGTGAATAATAAATGAAATGTTCACTAAAAGTAATACATAAAAGAATATGCTTGAGCACATAAATGCTTCAGAGAAATTTACGCATGTTTCAAGATATATATAATGTGAAAAAGAATTAATAAGCTTGTCACAAAGAACTCAACGCATGCCAGATTGGTCAATCAAATTTTCTTTACAAGTTTCAGCCCATACCATTTCTCGTTTTAGATATTTACCTTCCACAGCATTTCAAGGAACCATTGGCCATGATAGCTATCCGATCCCCTAATTCCTCAGCTTCATCCATTGAGTGTGTTGTTAACAAAACTATCCTGCCTTTTTTAATTTTTTTTATTAACTGCCACGTCAAGCGCATAGAATATGGATCCATTCCACTTGTCGGTTCATCAAGAATTATAACCTGCGCCAGATGTGTGAGAACTGATATCCAGAATTTGGAACAGAGGCTAAGCTATGCCTTAGTGAAATACCTTACTGTTTCCAATCAGTGCAATCCCAAGAGATAATTTCCTCTTCATGCCACCAGAAAGGGCCCTCACAAGAGTGTTGACTTTATCAGCCAAACCCACCTAGCCGCAACAAAGGAATTACATTTTTTTTAATACTAACAAAGGAATTACATTTATGTTCTTATGAGACATGCGACACCGCAACCTGTTTGCACATACCAAAAAGTAGAAAATTGGAAGAAAAGATATGAATAGTCTAACATGCCAGCCAGTACATAGGAAGAAGTAGATGAAATACAAAGGAGGAGACATTGAAATGCATAGATGTTTCACAGTACAAAGATTATTTTTTTTTTTTAGAAAAAAAATAAAGTTCTCTGCATCCTTCAAATCAAAATTCATTGAGCATGATGAATTTAACCGCCGAAAAACACATTTTAAAGCTCAACATTCTCAGACTCAATTGGCTGCAAAATCCGAAAAGCAGAAAACAAAATCCCACCGGAAAATCCATAAAATATATCAAATGAACCATGCACACTAAATCAACAGGAATATAAAAACCACTCAAAATATTTGTATATCCTTGTCAAAATATTTTCTCCGACAGTAAAGTGCCAAAGCATGTTGAAAGTTAACACCCTACCCCAACCTTTGCTTTAAACTGAAAGTGGGTAATGATAATAGAAGGAGGTGAACAGAACCAATGAAGATAACATAGCATATCTACGAATCAATACATTAACTGCAAAAGAAGAACTTTCCACCCTCAAACAGAAACACAGCCAAAGGCACTCCCCTAAATACCCAGGAACCAAATCAGTACAATAAAACAATCAAAAGGGCACCCCACCAAAAAGTACCAGTGGAGGTGAACAGGTGATGGTCACAAGTTGCAGCATTTTCTTTCAATCTGAACAGACCAGAGAACAAATACATCACATCTACAAAGGCCTCAGACAGTCACAGAAGTCACAGAGAATCACCTAGCATTTTCAACACCTTCCACAACCACAAAACAAGAAAGTGAAATCTTAAAGGGGCCTTTGGAGCTCATGAAAATTTGCCAACTCCACTTGTTGGTGCAACAAAATAATCCAGAAGAAGACACAGTGATGGTTTACCATTATTAAGCATGCTAAACACATAAGTTGGTCAGCGCACAACACTAGTGATTGAACAACTCAATTTCCAGCCACCAGTCTAAAATATTTTGGCAGGCGAGATCTAAACATCATTAAAGCTACAGAGCTTCACAAACAAATCCAGGCTAATAGATGGTATGTATTGGTCCAAGTTCCACACATTTCAAAATAATTAAATTCCTGCAAATATACAACATCTAAATTATGAGAATACTTACTTCATCAACCATATCAGTCACAACAGTTTCGAGAACATCTTCTTTTACACCCTTCAATGTAGCAAATATTTCCAAATGCTCCCTCACCTATGTTGCAAAATCAACCATGTAAGGCTAAATCACTGATACCTGGTATCTGACACCTCAGGAGTAAAAGAACGAAAACATTCGACATAATAGGTACACACAAATTCAGGCAACCTAAACAGAAATTCAGAGAGTCGCATTGAATTTTCTAATAATATACAGCATCATTATGCAAGCATGCACAGACATATAACTTCAGATAAGAGGGAAAATTAGCATAATAAATATTTTCTTATGCCATTTCAACATCTCATTTATAATATCTAAACATTCTATTCAATAATACTGTCTAGAATTTCACCATCTCGTAACTAATTCCAAACAGAAGTAATATTGAACTTGGCCACCAGTAAATGGTACAATTTCACTATGAAACTGATATAGCCATATCAAATTATGGAAGGCATATCAAATTACAATTTCACTATGAAACTACGAAACTGATATAGCCATATCAAATTACAATTTCACTACTGGCTAATGGAAGGCGTTATTCAGTCCCAAAAGAGAGTTAATTTCACAATGAAACTGATATAGCCATATCAAATTATGTCGCTAAAGTGATTTTTCATCGCTATAACTAGCTTAGAGTAAGGGTTTTTGTGCAGCGGGATTACCAATTTCCAGGACAAAATCATAAAGAGTTATAGCCAATAATCACAAACTTATAAAATATAGCAAAGCCTATGTCAGGAGACTCGCAGCCAAAACCAACCAAAAAACTTAAACCTCTTTCAAAGATAACCATTCACGCATTAAAATAGCCTCAGCTGATAAGGTTCAGATTGCTTCAACTACAGAGACAAGGTTTGCACCCACGAACAGCAAACCGTTGTAAACTCCTACCGGTCCTGTGGCATAATTTGCTTGGGAATATGAGGTACTATCCCCTTTCACCCATATATTTATGTAACCAAAAACAAAAAAGGAAAAAAATGAATCTGGCAAAGGAGTTCATATTCTTAATGAGCCCCTTCGAGGACCTTGATAACTAGATATGCCAAACTAGCATGTGCCACACTAGGAACCCCGGCCCACTGAACAATACCAGTGAAGAAATCTAGTAGGGTCCCTATAACAGGCAGCATATCTGCACCCTGGACTGGGCCCTCAAATAATTTTGCAACCTCGTCGGAAAAGGAAAACTGAATTTGGTGTGGGTTCATATTTTTAACAGGCCCACTTGAGAATGACATGTGCTAGCCCATCAAACAACACAAGTGAAAATGCAAGTAGGGCCCCAAACCGGCAGCATATGTTGGCACTGAAAATGGAGTAATCTCCCTTTGCTAAGTTCTTTCTCTAACCTAATAAGAAAAACTAGTTTGGTGTGCCCTTGAGGGCCTATTCCTAGGCCTAGTAGTGTGTACCACAACAGGCAGGACCCATCAGCATTGTACCCAAAAAAAAGGGTCCATGCAACCAGCACAGAGGGTGTGAACATTTAGAAGTAGAACACAAAGTTTTTCCTTGGTGCACCCACGCAAATGATAAGTCTGAAACTTCAACTGCACAAAATATCTAGCTTGTACAACTACCATAAATAAGGAAACAAATATGCAGGTGAGACGTATTGAACAAGTAACTAATGCTTCTCACTTACTGTCAACTCGGGAAAAAGGATATCATGCTGAGGGCACACACCCAATTCGTCTCTAATCTCATCCTACAGAAAATAAAAATTGATCACAAGATAAGAGATAAATAGAACTGTATAAAAAGCAAAAAGGAAGACTGAACATGAAAACATTCATGATGCCAACAGCTAAGCTTCCAAATGATTTCCAGAAAGAATGCAAAAAGTTTAAACTATTCTTTAACACAATTGAAGCACCTAAACATGCACCAACAGAAAAGCAAAGAAGAAAAAGAGACAAACGGAACAGTAATAGAAAATTAAAGTACCCCCATTCACAGCCCTTCTTCTTAGAAGGAAGAAACTCGTGACTAATAACTAAGAAAATTAGGTCTACAGATGGAAAATCAGTGTACAAAGAATGAGGATATATTTGGTCGGGTATATCATTCAAGCACCAATGCATCAATTTAGAAGATCCTTCCACGGGTTGGTTAATGATCTAAGATCTCAGTCAAACAAATTTCCACTATGCCAGACAAAACATCTCATCCTTTAACAAGCTAATCTGTGTAAACATCCAAGGAAGTATTAACAAAGAAGGGAAACAATAACCATATATAATGGTTCGACCAGAAATGCTGGTCTGGAAAAGTTTACTAATATACGTTTCGCCAAACGCAAACTGCAGAAGTGGAAAGAGTAATTTGAGAAAAATAAACAGCAGAAATTACCATGTCCGTTATTATATTCTTTCCAAATACGATAGCATCCCCTGAAGTGGGAGGAATAAGACCAACAAGCATTGAGATTGTCGTGCTTTTACCCGCACCATTGTGCCCTTGAACATGACAAATTTCCATCAGTATTCCAAAACAAGATTATCCTCCAATATGGAAACAAGCAAAAATAGCAGAGCGTGACTCCTACGACAAGCATGCATAAGAGAACAAAAACATATGAAGTCATGCCCAAGTACATTTCCTTTTCCATGCTATATAATGTATTCTCAAAAATTGACAGGTCCACTTAGGTTCAAAATAGGAACACCAAACTGAAAGGGATCTATGTCAGGTGGAGGCATATAGTTATTCCGGCTAATCAGATATGGCTCTCATCTTACACCAAACTGAGCAACAGCTAGGTAAGTCATAAAGAGGGTTGACCTAACATTAACCGTATATAGATTTTAGAATGCAAATATGGTTTCTACATTACATTGTATATGGTTTCCAAAAGTATAGTGGAAACAAAATCAAAAAGCGACAAGAACTCATAATCACTGAGAATGGAATTACGAATTCATTTTAAAAAATGAATATGGATTCATCCATTTTTATCCCAGTTGACAAGAAAAGATACTTTTGGAGGGAAGATGATGACAACATATTGCAGCACACTGCAGGAGTATTCAGTGGACACCAACAGACTTTGCAAATGACAAATTTATTAACCCTTTCAAATTTACTCACCAACCCCTTTAGTGCAACTGCAACCTTGGGCCAAACAAAATGAAGGTAAAAAAACACGCAAATAACGTACCCAAATTACAGATAAGCTATCCATATTTGAAGTGAACACAATCAATACAAAAATGAAGTGCACAAACATCTATCTAAACTGTTATTAAAGTGCAAAGGTCGTTCTAAATGTAAAAAAAATTATAGTCTGAAGGAGTCAAAGTACACAAAGAGCTGATGAAGCACTTGACGAAGATACCTTCATTGTTTTTGTTATATTAGTCGATGTTGAAGGTGGGGCTCGAACCCGAGACCTCACCCTCTACATTTAAAACCAAGAGTACCAATGAGCTACAAGCACCGAGGGCAATACAAAATCTAAAATCCATCCTGAACACTATTTCATATAAAACAAAAAAAAATTATTATTGTTTCTTTTTCTGCATCACTTATCTCATTTTTGCTTTCAGTCAAACAGATATTTTAAGCCACAAAAGAAATCCCTCTATATTTACACTTGTGGTTTCACATATTAGAGATGTATGTTACAAAATTATCGGATAGAAATTATTCATACAACCTTTCAGCTTTAATATCAAGAAAAGGAATTCCTGTTTTTCAGTGTTCGAGATCATCTACAGTTACATTTTGCGTATATTGCAATTTATTCAATAAAATTATTATAACATTTCATTATAAAAAGTGTCATATAGCAAACAGCAGAAAAGCACAGAAATCTCATGCAGGGCTAAGCTCGATCATGATATGGGGGACTTCCTTTTTGTCCTAGCTAAAAAACAATCAACCGAGTAAGCATGTGACAGAAGAGACTTCATTGCTGAAACGATTATTAATGACTATAGATCTTAACAAAATTTCAGATTTTTAACAGCACATGTAAAGAAAAGGAAGATATATTTTCCATGAAATCTTATTTTTGTCTTTTCAGTCGTCATGTTAAGGATATCTGGACTGAATACAAAAACCATGAAGCTATTTGTTTTAGCATTTGAATTCCTAGAACCAAGGAAAAAAAAAGATATTCTCTTACAAAAAAAAAAATTAAATTAGTTTATCCCATTATTGATTAAAACTTAGTTTCCCATTTGATGCATTATTATATCTCTGAAGATGAAGTGGGAACACATATGCGCATTAACAAAAACAGCGAAAAAAAAAATCCTACTTGTTTAACTAAGATTCAGATGTTGAAATTACAAACAATTGAGCATAAATTGCAAAACCCACCTAGAAGAGCGAGAATCTGATTTTCATACAAAGTGAGCTGCAAAGAATTAACAGCACAACAACTTCCCTTTTTGCTTGCATAAACTTTCTGAAGATTCCTGATCTGGATGCATCTACAAATCAAGAAAAAAATTATAAGAAACAGAAATACATTTCCTAAAATTGGTGCAAACAATTTAGTGGTCATGAATATACCTGTTATCAAGTTCTTGTTGCTTCATGTCCAAGCTTATTGCTTCAACAGCAGGTCCACAACTTTCACTTGCCGACACATTTGCAATATTATCAGGGAGCTTTTCATTGTCTTCCAAATTGGAATATTTGCTCATACGTTTCATTCTCCAGAAAGATTTCTGGAAGAAGAAGTTCCATGGACTGTGCGCTCCATTTCCACTAGGAAGGACCTGCGTCCATGAGTGAACATCAGTCTCACGGCACAAAATCTCTTAGAAACTGCTAAGCGAGGGGGATAAAG
The DNA here is from genome assembly GCA_028386065.3 of Turnera subulata. Classification (NCBI taxonomy): domain Eukaryota; kingdom Viridiplantae; phylum Streptophyta; class Magnoliopsida; order Malpighiales; family Passifloraceae; genus Turnera; species Turnera subulata. Next base: position 44,418 of record JAKUCV010003122.1, on the reverse strand, counting down.
ATATGCAAGGTGAGATTAACATTCCCCCGAGACCACCATCAATTAAAGCAGCAACTAGAAATCCAGCAAAGCCAAGTGCATGTACTAATTGGGAAAAGGCAAGGCAAAAAAAAAAAAAAGGAAATCCAAGATGGCAGAAGAGATGTAAATGGATATAGATTGAAAAAATAAATAAGAACTTAAATAATCAAAATCATGACAGTTTGGAACTTAGCCATCCTACTCTAGGCAATGAATGAAGCCTGTTACAATAGGTATACATTCCAAATCATTACTTTCTTTAAAAAAAACACTAGCAGTCTCTGAGAGGGGAGGGGGGGTGGGGAAGAGTTTCTAACAGTCAATGAAACTGTCAAAGCAGGTCACAAAGCCCGAGGGTACTTGACATTAATGAAATCAATCTAAAGCAGCTGCAAAGGGTTCCATGACTAACCAAGATTCCCTAACAGTACAACAGTGGCAAAATATCTTTGCAGTTTTTTATAGTCGGGAAATGCAAATAGACCAAGGAAATGAGACAGGTTCAATATTCATGAAAAAAAAGCACCTAAGAGAAAGTACCTTGTCAAGGTATAGACCAATAGAACAGTACATTAACGTGTCCAGAAACATCATCAGGAGACAGACCAGGAAATTGACTCCAGATGATTCCTACACCAATTTTGTCTCACAAGATCAGAAACACAGATGGAATAGTTAATATCAACAGAGAAGTACAGAAGCAAAATATAAAACTTACACGCCATATGTTGCTCCAACGCAATCCAACATGCGCCCGCTCATAATCAGCAAAATTAACTGATCCAAGAGCGAAGGCTGTAGGTGAAAGAAATGAAGCAAAGACCTTCAATATCCTACAAGGACAAAACACTTAGCGAACTCGGTGTGCTTTCAACATTTTAGTGAAACAAATATTACAAGCCAGTTTCTTTTCCCAAACATTGACCAAGTGAAAGGGTAGAAATAGAGCCAATACTTACATGGGAACAGCTGGATCATTGACAGTGTAATAAGGAAAGAAGGCCCCAAGAAAAGAAAGAGTTCCAACTGCCACTGCTGTTCTTGCTCGTGTGAAGAATGTAGATATCAAAAAGGACAGCATAATTGCACTGAGTCCGAATGAAAAGAAATACACAAAAACAAGCGACTTATCGCTATACATGAAGAGGTTATTCATGGTGCAAGCTGTAATAATGGCAGATGAAACTGCAAACTGCAAAACAAACCAACTACCAGGATGTGAGGCAAAAATTCATTTTCCAATAGGAAATGCCCATTTGGCCAAAGACAAATAAAAGAAACAAAATGGCAGGAGAACATTGATAAGAACAAAAATTTATGTTTCTCGAGTTTCTGACAGGACAAAAACCAAATGGCATCTGAAAAAACTTACGCTATGGACCATTCTATAGGAGCCTTTCAAACCATTTATTCCCGTGCCCACCAACTCAATGAAAAAAGAGCATAAACACAGAAATCATTTAAATCTCCTACTTTGGGAAACACAACTAATCAAATTCCTTCTTGAGAAGATGAACTACTTTCTGCATAAAAATTGAGATAAGGAATTAGGTTGGAGGAACATTAACTGGCAAAAAGAAATAGGATTTAATCTCTGCTTCCCAGACTTCCGGTAAATTTTGTTTTGATTTTGGCACAAGTAATTTGCAGATACACTTCAACAGAAGCATAGAAGAAATCAATGGGTATGTTTGCATCCTGGATGCGAACACATGAAGGGTTAAGAGTTCATACAAAAATGAAAAATAGATGATTAGAAAGCGAATAGAGGTATTTTGCTATAGGCTTAATTGTATAGCCAAGACAAGACAAAAGTATTACTCTAGCTTTATAGCCAAGATAAAATACACGGAAGCATATGTGCGCATAGACAGTACACAAAAGAGAAGCGAGGGAATCTCACATCAACCATAAAGAGAAACTTTCATCATAATCTGTCAGTCAAAGTCCAACAAGAGGTGCAAATGCATCCAATAGTAGCCAGTAAGATTATCGAAAGACAATAAGAGGAATCACCTGTAAGCCATACGTTATAAACCAAGAAAGATGGAAGACTCCATCCTTTAATCCCATCATGTACAGGCCTTCTCTTATCTTTTCTTCCTGAAATGTTAAATAATCAAAAACAGATTGATATTAAAACCAAGAACTCCATTTCCTCTATACTAAGTGGTTAAACCATCAGTTCAAAACACCAGCTAAGGAAGACGAATAATGAAAAAGGGTGAATCCAAACATAGCAAACATACAATGTTTATGCCAACTAGAATAGTTTCATTACCAAACCTTCTCAAATACAGAAAAGCTGATAAGCCTGGAGATGGGGTAGAGAAATCCCAAAAGATACCTGCTCATAAAAGTTCAGGAAAACCAAAACTAGTGATTAAACATTAATGCAAAAAATGAAGACCATAAACAGATTAGCAACAGCAGAAGGACTCTTACAGGACTCCCATAACATTCTTGACAATGGACTGGAACCCATCATCCGTGTATTCACGGGTTGGAAAGGGAGCAATTCTAATTTCTGAAGGGCTAAATTGCGTCCAAGGCAGCTTGAGCGAGGAAGACATGTTAGATAAAGGGGGATATGAAAGTCCTATATTTCCACCTGCATCCTCTGGTTTGGTTTGTTGGGCAGCAAATATTATAAATGAATCTACCACTTGCTGAAGCTGCATGAAGCATAAAAATTTTGAGATACTTGCATGACTTATAACCAAACATCTTGCAATTCTGAATAATTTGTCAATAAAAGCATAGAAGAGATCACAGATTACAGACTATGCAGAAACCAATAAAAATATGTAACAACAGAAGAAGAGGGAAGAAAGGTATAATATCATGACAAGCATAATGTAGTAGCGGCAAAAGCATAATTTAAACACTGGCTAAAAGATCATAACTCACAAGTGATAATATAAGATAATTTCAGAATGGGAAAAGCTCAGAAGACTTATAGAGAACCATGATCATTTCAAGCATCAATATAGACAAAACCATAATACGCAGGAAGAGGTGTAGCATCTCAAATTGTAGAGAGAAAGTTAAAAACAATCAGCTACATGTACTTTGGGTTATTTATGCTCAAAAAAACAGAAAGAAAAAAAAAAAAAGAATGAATATGCTCCTCTCCTCCTCCCCACCAAATCAACCAAACAGAACATGAGAAAGCCAAATTAGAAGAAGTTCTTCCCATGTCGCAGCATGGATCTCTAACTTTCTTGCCAAAATTGACAGTATAATTGACTACGGATGCAGAACTCAGAAATCCATTATACCTTACTTCGGCATTGCATTTAACACATCCATTACCAGATCAATTTCAGTTATCTCATGACTAATCCAGCATTCTCATATTTTTATCAACAAACAAATATTGAGAACAAAACAGCCTATTCCTTTGTCAGCAGATTTAATGGCCTTGATCTCAAATTTATAACATGTACAAAACAAACTTGGTCATTGGTGACTGATGATGACAGGAACAAACTTATCGCCAATAAAAGCTCTAGAAGACCCTGATCTATATTAAAGGCTGAGTTGAATCCATTGAGGGATTGGTTTTTACTTCGACAAAATTCAAATGAAATTTTAAGACTATAGCACAGTTCTTTACGCATAGCTTCATGTGAACCTTTAAAAACAATACTTAAACTGTAATAACCTTAGAGAAACATCACCAAGTCTGGGACCATAAAAAACACCAAAAATGTTTTATGCACATATAAACAAAAAATTACTATTCACCAGCTAAATAAAAAGTGGAAAGCGAAGAGGAAAAGGGAAACAAGGAATACGCAACCATACAGTGAAAAAGCCGCTGAAGCTGTATTGCATTATTGGTACAATATTAACACCCAACTCCAGATCATTGAGATATGGACCATTGACATCCATGATTGTCCGAACATCAGGAAACCCAGAGAAAGCCCATGTATGATTCAGGCGTATACTATAATCAAAGACCTGAGGACCCTGGTCATGAAAAATTATGGCTCCCTTGATTTTTGGATTTGAGCAATTCCTGCAAAGAAGAGGAATCAGCAGAGAAGTTTTCCAACACAAAACCCAAAAGTGATGCCCTTAATTGTTGAATAGACTCTAGTATCAAGAAGCATCCTGTTCAACAAATAAACAAATATAAAGCAGACACCTTAACCATATCAATACAGGAAAACATTGTAGAATGTCTTTTAAGTAGTTTTAAAAGATTACAAAACGCTGTTAATAACTATAAAAGACCGATGCATGCCTCACCTTTTCCCAGTATATCTGCTAAGAGAATTACAAGACATAACAATGTTTTGGGGTCCTTACTTGGACCACAAAAGAATCAAGTATTTAGGAGCACACATGATTTGGAGTGAAGACAGAAGATTATAAGATGTGCCAGAGCTCACAAATTAAACCAGCGGTGTCAATCAACAAGAAACTTTTTCTACTTTAACCAAAAATTTATCGAGATTTTGTAAACCAGTATACAATCCATAATAATTCCAAAGTCTGGGTGGTAAAGTTTCTTGAGTAGCAAAAGCAGCAGATAAGCTATGTATGGTTAACAATAATTGCTAGTATCGAACATTTGAGACACATGTTTAGGAAGACTTCAATTTAACCAATAAACAGGAATACAACTTACTTCGCTTGATTCCAAGTACCATAAACATCTGATTGTATGTAGGTTTCCAACTCTAATTCATCTGAATAGACTCTAGAAACTTGCTGTAAGCAAAAATCAAATCCATGAAGATTTCAGTCATAAAGCCCCAGTGCAGCAGTAACAGCAACAACAACAATATTCACAACAACAACAATAATGACAATCAGGTGACGATGATAATCACTGTTACTATCAAAAATTGACTACAGAATAAATGGTAAGAAATAGTTCTTGTCGTAATGGCACTCACTCCCCTTGACCAACAATTTTAATGATAAAAGAGAAGATTCATCAAGCAAAAGGACACAAACAGCAATCCCCTTTCTGGAAAAGTAAAAGAAATGGTAAAGAGCACCAAGGGCTAGCACTAAAAGTACAACAAGACCCTTATGAGGGAGAACTTGCAAATTAAATACCTGAAAAACAATAGGGGGAGAACCAAAGAAAAATAATAAATAAAAAAAACACGTCATTTAAAGGAGGAAGAACTTGCAAATTCAATAAGCGGAAAAAAAAATTCCATACAGCATTAATGTAGAAAGAACATTGTTATTCCCTGCAGTCTAACAGTATAAGCTTAAACATATATGGTTGAACAAATCTGTACAGCTCAATCATATTTCAGGTCTAGTGATACAGGCATACAACAGTTAACTTTCAGTCCATCTAGTGTCGAACCTTTGGATCCCTTCTTTACCAACACCCTCTGCCTGCCCAATTCATTCGAATTTCTTTTTACCGTTCCTGGTGATATCTTGCTATCATTATTTTATCAAAGCATCAATGAAATGATCAAGAATCAATCTTTGAGGAGGTGGGAGGAAGAAATTCAACCTAGGACGCTCATCTCTATAACTTCCAAGGGGCGCAACCCTCAACTTAGTCTTACAGGTAGGAAGTATCACAAAACATACATCCAAGACAAAACCAAGGACGTCCATATACGTATTCTGCAGAGATTATCTATCTTCCTAAACATACATAAACCATAATCGTGCCACAAGTAATAAAGTGGGGAAAAGATCCTATATTCTCAAACCAATGATCGAACTCCTAAAAATTATCAGAGAGCGCTAAGGCTCCTCCTACCCTACAAACGTACATAAGTGTTACTGTGAGTATTTCACAAAGACATATCTAAGTTAAGCATACAAAAAATTCCAAAGAAGACACCTTCTGTTAATTTTTCTCACAAGAAATGGCTCAAATGAGGGCTGAGACATGTTTCAGTCATAATTAAAAGAGTCTCAATAGACAACTACATGAGCTAGCTGGCAACAAAATTTAATATCTTAGAAATACAAGACAAAAGGCTGCCCCAAAAAATTATAATTTAAAATATATAAAGCACATCAACACTGAAGATAAGAGCAAAGTTAAGTTCACACCAGAAGACTACACACAATCAGATTACTCTGAGCATTTTCTTCTGATCTTGAATATCGAGATAAAGATGTTAGCAAAAAGATGGTTAAGCAACCTGCAAAAGGGGAAATTTCATGGACATTAAGTTGATCATCATCCTCGTTTCATCTGTATCCGGTGCAAATGCCAAGAACTCTCCCTTTGCCAACAATACTTCCAAAACTTGCTGGAAATTGGGAGAGATACCTTTGCCTATTTCCACAAACATATCTTTCCGTATATACCTGAACCAATTCAGAAAAGGCGTATAGAACATTTAATTGCCACACACTCGTAAAAGAGCTGATTGCACTACATGGAAAGGACAATCATCCACTGTTTGTCATTCCAGTTGAACTAATGGGAGAATGCGAGGAAGGGTTAGGTTTTGAAATTCAGCAGCATCTGAGTTCTAAAATTACCATTATTAAACTATCAGTGCCTGAATTAAACACTATCAAGCATTCATTGATACCTAAAAAACAGAACAGGAATTAATGAAACACTTACGCCTGAGCGGGGTGAATCTCTGTATCGACCTGAGTCCTCACGGCAATCAAAAGCAACATCACAATAGAAGGAAGCAAAATCTGCAAAGTAAATTTAAAGAAAAAAAACAGTTAATCAACCAAGAAAAGAAAAAAAGAAAAACAGCAACAGATGCACACAAAGATTGACTCAACAGAAATGATTATCAAAAAAAGGAAACAAAACAAGTGGGGCATCCAAAGATAATTGAAACAGAAAAGTAGTAGAAATTAAATGGAATTTAAAGATAGATTTAAATTAAATTGGCAAATAAAGTAAGATTTAAAGTAGAAGTAGAAAAGAGGGGAGACCTCAGCGGCAGTAATGAAAGGGTGGCGGATTTTGAGGAGCCAATTCTTACGGAGCATGGCCTTCAGTTGCCTCCATCTTCTTCTTCTTCTACTAGTATCACCACTACTACTACCACCACTACCACTACTACTTCTACTGCTACTACTTGACTCTGTTTGCCTCATGGCTTTTTTTGATGTTTTAGTATTGCTATTATTCATTTCCTGTCAGTTTTCCTTCTCCGCACAACAAAACCCTAACACCTCCATGACATAAAAAAAGAAAAGAACCGGAAATATAAGGGAAGGGAAAGGAGAGACGAGGAAGGAAGGAGGAGGTGGCAAGCAAAGAGGAGAGGAGAGGGAGAAGGTAGACACAGAGAAAGGAGACACGGCCTAAACCTGACAAGTCTTCCTTGTTAGTTTTGGACAAATGGAATCATTTTCTCTTTTTTTTCTGTAATAAAATAAAAAGTTGGAGTTGTAACTAACTTCGTAATCTGTAATCAAAGAAAACGTGAAGAAGAACCAAAACGAAAAAAAAGAAAAAACAAAACGAGATGAAAAGATATAAAGAAGAATTATTAATAAATAAACAATTCAAGAGAATAGTTATTACAAAAAAAAGTACAAAAGTATGTATAAGTCGTCATCGTCATATCATCAATATTTTTTCCTTTTGTTTTTTGGGCCTCATGGGATTGGGACGTCACAATCAGTTTGTCGTTGAAGTTGAGGTTTTTCCATCTTTCTCCGTTTTATCGCGAGATGGTTGGTGGGGTGGTGAGGTGACGAGATTTTTGGTGATATCTTTTTCCGGGAAGATTTTTTGGACAGGAAAAGACTATTTGGATGCGATTTGGAGGAATAATAAGGATGGGAAGTTGCAGGGGGCAGTAAAGATTGTGTGAGAAAGCCGCCCATGTGTTGGAAGTTGGAACCTAATCTGATAAAAAAATTAAAATAAAACACTCAACAAAAATTAGAACTTGGATCCAAACCTTCCCGACATTCTATATTTTTCGGGGTGTACACCGAGCCGAGTTACTCGAGATTGACTCGGTGACTAATTATATTCGATTCGATTTTATCGAGCTCAAGTCGAGGTTTTTAGTCTGTCGAGTCAAACTCGAGTTTGCAATATATAACTCGTTAGGCAGATTAAATGAATTTTTTGTACCTGTACTTGGCCTCGATTTTATTTTTGGTACTTATACTGAAATTTCATGGTTTTTGGTACCTGTACTTTGTAGTTTTCATTAATTTTGGTACTTCCGATGGTCGCAGGTCGCCGAAGACACGTGTCCATATTATGTGATGCCACGCCATCTGGTGGCCATCCCACCTGGATTCCCCCAAATTTCGACCCGAAACCACTTAAAAATCGACCTGAAACCACCAAAAACCAACCCGACCCAGGTTTAACCATACTAAATATCCTAATTTTATTTTAAAAAATTAAGAATAAATACTAAAAGTTATTATAAAATCAATTAAAAATAAATAATTAATCTCATTTGTAAAAAAAAATGAGATTAAAATCTAAAAATTATAATTTTTAAAAAAACTATAAACAAGTATAAATTTTATACATTTATTTTTTAAAAATAAAATTGTTATTAAAAAATTATTTTTTAAAATTATAATTCTTAGATTTTAGTCTCACATATTATTTACAAATGAGATTACTTATTTATTTTTTAATTGATTTTAAAATTCATTTTAAGATTTAATCTCATTTTAAAAAATAAAATTGAGATATTTGGTATGGTTAAACCCGGGTCGGGTCGGTTTTTTGGTGGCTTCGGGTCGGAATTTGGGAAACCCGGGTGGGATGGGCCACCAAATGATGTAGCCTCATATAAAATGGGCACGTGTCTCTGACCACCAGAAGTACCAAAATTAATGAAAAATACGAAGTACAAGAATCAAAAATCATGAAATTTTAGTGCAAGTACCAAAAATAAAATCGAGGCCAAGTACAGGTACCAAAAATGCCTTTAGTTGTAACAGCCCGGGTAATTTTGCATTTTTCCAGCACCATAAATTATTTTTATACAGTGATTTACCATTGATTTTAATCTTGGGTAATTAATTCATGGTAAATCGAGCATCGGATTCCGAAACCGAGCCTTGTCTCGCGATCCAGATTTTTCTGCGGATTTTACGGACCAAAGTTGGAATTTTTCGGGTCCAGGAGTCTTCAGAAAAGTCAGGTTTAACCCCGAGTTATCGGACCAAAAATAAAGGTAAGGGGGTATAATAGATATTTTTTGGTCCGGATGGTACACGACAGTCTGCATGATTGAGTTGTCGCCGCCTTCTCTTGTGACGCCTGTAAGCTGCCTGTTTAACCCGTGCCTTACCAGTGTTTGCATTGCCTGTTTATCTCGTGATTCCTGCCTTCCCAGTGCACCACTTTTCTTTCTTCCTCCTGCCTGCAACCCATAGCCATCTTACTCTCCTCTGCAAAACTTCATATGTAAAACTACCTACTGCAAATACTACCTTAGAAACCAAAAAAGAAAAAAAAAGAGAGAGAAAAAAAATAGGAGTTGATAACGAGCAGTTACCTGAGGAACCGAACTTGGAATCTGTTGGGCAATTCCAAAATTGATAATCGGCTAAGGTGAGGATGGATAACCCTTGATATGTGCCTGTAATACTTTGTGTGTTTTGTTGTTTGATTGAACTGCTGAGATGGTCATTGTTGGTTACTTGACTGCTATGGTTATTGTTGTTGTTGTTGTTGGACTGTGTTATTGGTTATGTGGATATTGTGTTGAGATTGATGTTGAACTATTAACTGTGGATAATTGAGAAAAGGATAACGGATATTGGAAAATGGAAGTTTGGAATTGAATTTGAGATGATGATTTTATTGTCACGTGAAAAGTAGTGGTACGACTAGATGGTTAGAGGCTAGTTCTGTGGTGTCATGGCCGGTTTCTTGGTTCGGGGATGTTGATCCCGGTTTGGTTTGGTTATTGGGACGTTGATCCTGGATTGGTTTTGTTATTGGGATGTTGATCCCAAGTTACATTTTGTCCTGGCATCCGGAATTAGTTAATAGCCAGGTACGACCCTAGCTTGTCCAGTGACAGGGCCCCGAAAGATAAAATTGGTAACAATAATAAATATTCTTTTAGCCTTGGCTCAGTCATGATTTGGTTGAATCTCTGATTTGTCTTTTGCTGGTATTTTCTCGAAAGTATTATGGCTGTTGCATATTATTGTTTATCCATGATTGTGCTTAAATGCACCGGTGAGCGTTTCGGACTCACCCCTCGCCTGCGGGGTTTCATCCCGTAGGTTGAGTTTGTTCGTAGTTCAGGTACGACGTTCGACGGCTGCTGCTTTCTTCTCCACCTGACTCCGGATCCATACCTCCGCTACATGTGCATTTAAGTCTTCCGCTGCTGTATTTTATATGTTGTTGTGTTGCTGCTTTTCTATATTGCCTCTGTTGCTGTAACATATGTTTTTTGTTGCTGCTGTTGAGCTAGAGTGTGGCTTGAATAATGGTCCCTGAGTATGGGTGACAGATGATGTCTTAGAATTTCTGTTGTATTTGGATTTGGTATTCTGTTGTACTTTGACTACGATGTACTGTCTGTTCTATCAATAAGAATAGTTTCAGCACGTGTTTACTGTGTTTGGTAAATACTGGTCGGGGCGTTTCATTAGTCTCTCGTTAGGCTCACGAGTAGGGATGGCAAAAATTCCCACTATTGCGGGATTCGCGGGGATTCCCCGCCGTAGGGACAGAGATGGGAACGATTATTGACCCGCGGGGATGGGGATAGAGAGGATTTTCAACCCCAGACTAATTTGGAGGATGGGGATGGGGATTATAGTACCCGCCCCACAGAGACTCGCAAAATTATAAAATAACCATTTTACCCTTCTAATTAATACTCTATATTAATATATATATATATATATATATTAATTATATTTCAAGTTTGAATTTTTAGTCATCTTGTTTAAATATAAACAAAAAAAGGTAAAAGAATAACATAATGTAGACCACAAGTCCTATTCAATTCACTTATTTTATTGTATTTTCTTTTGTCATGTTGGTTGGATTTGATTTTTTGTTGGTAATACGTAGTATTAGATAGTAATATATAATTTGTATTAACACTAGCATTAATATATATTTTATAATGATTTGGAACTAAATTTCAAGCCTTCAAGTGAAAAGATTGTAAATGTTTAAACATGAATAATTTAAGTGGCGGGGATCCGCAGGGAGTGCGGGGAGCGGGGATGGGGACCGAATATCCCCCGCCGCGGGGAATCGGAAAGGGGATGGGGAGAGTTTTAGGTCGTGGGGATGGAGCGGGGATTCCTCTACCCGCAAAATCTCCGCCCCGCTGCCATCCCTACTCACGAGCCTTAACGAGTTTTCGTAATTTTATAAAGTTTAAGTACTTTAGTTGTTTAGTTAGGTTTATTATTTACAATTTCTGCCAGGTCTTCCAATTTTTTTTTGGACAGCAGATAAAATTGAATGATTCAAAACCAAACCTTGTCCCTTTAATTCTTTTATTTATTTTTTACAGTCTTTTCACTTTTTTTCCAAAAAAAATCTCTTCTTTCTTTTGATAAAGAACAATTTTCAGTTCTTCTTGGTTCAAAAAAAAAAAAATTAGTTCTTCCGCCGCATGCTGTCCTTTCACCTCTTCTGCCTTCTTTGCTCCTTCACATCTACAGGCCTCCATGAACCAGCACCTCTCCTGCTACTCATCCTCACCGATATATCTCCCTGCTCCTATCTTATTCTTCAAGAACCAAGTTAAAAGTTTGAATGACGTTTGAGCCATCTGTGGTAAAAGAGACCAGGAAAGCAAAGCAACCCTTATAGTGTTAGGATTCTGTTTTTCTTTGTATGATAGTTTCCATACTTTTTTTTGGAATTGTGTTGTCGTGAATGTGCTGTTGTGGAGAGGAAAGTAATAGGAGGCTCATGGTGGATTTGAAAGAAAACGATTAACGGTAAGCAATGTGTAGTGGAGAAAATAGTGTCGAGCTTAATCAAGCCTAATCGAGCCTAGCTTGAACCTGGATTTTGCTAACGAGTTCGAGCTCGAGCCTGCATATCATAACTCAATCGAGCTAGAACTAGAGTCGAACCCATTAGTACTCGGCTAAACTCGACTCGACTGGGCTCATTTACACCTCTACATATATATCCACCATTGAAGGTCATAAATTTTAGTTATCTCATATATTTGGTAAATTGGTAATATTTCTATTACTCAATTATAATAAAAAAAATATGAATTGAATTAATCTCTAACCACAGCAATACAAATATAAAATGTGAAATACGATATGATAGCTGCTACTTTTTGTCTTAATACAAATTCTCTCACTCAAGAAAGAGTGGTTTATTGAATTTCTTCATTTGGATACATTCAATATTATCATGGCATTTTTTTGAATGAAATTCTTGTAGAACTGATTTTTTGTTCTAGTTTGAAAGATATAATTCCTTCTCAAAGTTATAAGATTGTCATTACCACAATAATGCTTTTCCTAACTAAGTTTTCTACCCTCTCCCCCTCTTTCTTTGTCTCGACTTTTCTTCCTTTTTCATCAAAAGTCCTTATTCCATTAAAGATTTACCATTTTTAATTAAAATTCCTACATTTCCTATTAAAAAGATCTTTCTTTCTTTGTCACTATATCTTAATCTCCTTGAGTTTTTAGCCTTTATTTATTAGCCTATCATATTGACAGATAGGCGTAAAGGGTAGTGCTTATCCTAGGTTTATGATAATGACTATCCTATGTATCCTATTTATTGTAATCAGCTTAGCTGTATACCTCATGATAGCTCTTATCTTCATGAGTTAGAAGTATAGTGTACAACTTACTCTCTGTGTATTTATATCTGTAACCTCATGCCTAGTTATATACACAAGAATATATTCTACTATTCTATACTTTCAACTTGGTAGCGGAGCTACTATACCTATTTTTTTTTTTAGTAGTTGGGCATTCATGGCAGTTGCCGCCTCCTCCCCCACGCTCCCTAATGCTCACCATTATGTCTCTATTAAGCTTGCCCTAACTAATTACCTTCTCTGGCGTGCGCAGGTGAAGGCTTTTGCTTCTGGTTAGGGGCTTTGCGGCTATATTGACGGCACGACTGCGTGCCCTGCTACCACTGTCGACGGCGACAAACCGAATCTAGCCCATGCAGCTTGGGTTCAGCAAGATCAGCTCCTAGTGAGCACTCTCTATTCCTCGACGACTGAGGCAGTCATGCCCATGATCATGGACCTACCCACGTCTAAGACGATCTTGGATTCCTTGGCCACCTCTTTTGCCTCACCATGTCAGACAAGGATCATGGAGCTGCACTTGGCGCTTTAGCGTCTTGTTCAGAAAGATGAGTCGGTCTCTAACTATTTATATCGTGCGAAGAGGATTTCTGATGATCTTACTGCTGCAGGTCATTCTCTGTCCACTATGGACTTCAATATGTATGTCTTCTGTGGTCTTCGCTCTGATTTCAAGGACATCATTACCACCTTGAATGCTCGACCAGAGCTTGTTTCTTTTTAGGAGCTTCACAGTCTCCTCCTCAGCCACGAGTTCTTACATGGCGATTTCCTAGCCAAGCTTGGCATCTCCTCCTCTGTTCCCGCACTAGAGAGTCATAATACTCAGGTTGTCTCAGCCCCGGAATGTACTGATCTTGCCGCTAATTACTCTCGGCCTGTTCAGCGTGGTCGAGGTCGTAGTGGTCGTTACTTTCGTGGCAGGGGCCGTGGCGGACGCTCTGGGCAGTCTTCTTCTCCCTCTTTCCCTCCGGCGCCCTTGCGCTACCAGCTTTGCAATGGACTAAACCATACCGCTGCCCAGTGCTATCATTTTCAGGCCTCGGGCTAGTCTACTTATTTGATGACTCAAGCACCTCCATCTTCGACTGGTCCGTCAAATCACTCTTGGTTCTCGAACAGTGGGGAAACGAATCATGTCACTCCCAACATAGCCAGTTTGAGTCATACCGAAGATTATAAGGGCCTGGAACAAATGCAGGTTGGCAATGGTATGCAACTACCTATTACCCATATTGGTTTCTTAACTGTTCCTACTTCCAGCAAACCTATTCATATTCATAATGTTTTTTATGCCCCTCATATCACTAAATCATTACTCTCAGAGAGTCAATTTGCTGCTGATAATCACGCTTATTTTGAGTTTTATCCCTCTTATTTTTGTACCAAGGATCAGGTTACCCACAGGGTGCTGCTTTTCAGCCCGAACATTGTCCGACTATGTCCAACGTCTCCAAAATCATATGCTCTTCTCACCACTTGTACCACTAGTGGCGTCTAGCATCATCGGTTAGGTCATCTCCATTTTGAAGTTCTTCGTCGAGTCCTACGTCAGAATAATCTCCCTATTGCTAGGGTTTCAATTTCTTGTCAGTCATGTCCATTAGGGAAGTTCAGTCGAACACACTTGCCATCTAGTGTTCCTAATGTTTCTGCACCCTTAGATTTAATTCATGGTAATGTTTGGGGTCCGGCACTGGTATTGTCCATCGAGGGCCATCATTATTTTCTTATTTTTGTGGATGTTTATTCCCGTTATATTTGGTATTTTCCTTTGATCAATAAAGCAGATGTTCCTATCATTTTTATGTTGTTAAAATGCACTGTTGAACGATAATTTAACTCCAAGATTAAAAGTCTTCAAACAGATTGGGGTGGGGAATTTCATCCAGTAAGTAAAATTTGTAATGACGCAGGCATCATTCATCGTCTAATTTGCCCACACACCCATGTGCAAAATGGCATGGTTAAAAGACGAAATCGGCATATCGTTGAAACTGGGCTCACTTTACTTGCTCAAGCATCTCTTCCTAAAAAATTTTGGAATTATGCCTTTGAAACGGCAGTATATCTCATTAATCGTATGCCCACCAAATTCCTTTCTTATAAAACCCCACATGAGCTTGTTTTTCATCAACAGCCCAAGTATTCTTTTCTTTGTGTCTTTGGATGCCTTTGCTTTCCCTTCTTGCGTCCATATAATCGTCACAAAATGGATTTTCATTCTCAACTGTGTCTATTTCTTCGGTATAGCTCACAACATCTAAGTTATAAATGTGTAAATCTTGCAACTAATTGACTTTATATAGCTAGGCATGTCCGTTCTATGGAGCATATCTTTCCATTCAACCAACCTTCATTGTCATCTTCCCAATCCGTGTCCATTTCTTGGTCTAGTTGTCCAATATCTCTTCTTGCAGGTCCATCAATGCATCCGGTACCAGTGGTAGACGCACCTCTGCCTGTTCTTCCCCTACCACCACAACCAACTATTGCTGCTCCTCATGCCCCTGTTCATGACCAACCCCAACATGAACCTCTCCCACTACCTCTACAACCTGCACCCGAACCGGCAGCTCACACACACACCATGACAACTCGGACCAATCCCAAACATAACACCAAACTACGAGACTATGTCACTAACTCCACCACAACAACCTTACCTATCCTTAAAGAACCCACCACATATGCAGTTGCAATGGCAGCATGCCATGAGTGAAGAAATTTGGGCCCTCAACAAGAAAAAGACTTGGTCCTTAGTTCCTCGGCACCTCTCTATGAATATGGTAGGCTGCAAATGGGTTTACCGTGCCAAATTGAAGGCTGATGGGACTCTTGAGCGATATAAAGCTCGCCTTGTCGCCAAAGGCTTTCATCAACTCAAAGGTTTGGATTATGATAATACTTTTAGTCCAGTTGTAAAGCCTGTTACCATTCGTATTGTGTTGTCTATTACAATCACTCATCATTGGCCAATTCGTCAATTGGATGTACACAATGCGTTCTTGAATGGTATTCTTGCTGAGGATGTTTATATGCAGCAACCGCCCGATTTTGTTGATGCCACAAAACCACATCATGTGTGTAAACTACATAAATCACTCTATGGCTTAAAACAAGCCCCCCGGGCCTGGTATGCTCGCTTGGCATGTTTCTTGCTTAGCTTGGTTTTTCACACGTCCAAAAATGATGCCTCCTTATTTTTTTACAATCAACAACACTGTCAGGTGTTCATATTGATTTATGTTGACGACATCATCGTCACAGGCAGTAATCCTCAGATGACTAACTCTCTTATTGCTCGGCTAGGCACTGAATTTGCTCTTCGGGATTTTTGTTGTCTTAACTACTTTTTGGGTATTCATGCTAATTCCATACGTACAGGACTATATCTTTCGCAGAAGAAATATGCCCATGATCTCTTGTGCAAGGCTGAAATGCAGGATACAAAGCCAATTGCGACTTCAATTTGCACCAAGACAACTCTATCCAAAACAGATCAGCCAGCCCTTGTAGATGTCATCAAATATAGAAGTATTTTTGGAGCAATGCAATACCTCACGGTGACCCCTCCTGATCTCTCCTATGCTGTCAACAAATTATGCCAATTATGCATGCCCCGGCTGAAACACATTGGGCTGCGATGAAACGTGTCCTGCGGTATGTCCGTCAAACAAGCAATCATGGTCTCTTGCTCAAGCCATGCTCTTTTTTTGCACTGCAAGTTTTTGCAGATGCCGTTTGGGCTGGCTGCCCTGATGACTGGCGGTCGACGAGTGGCATCGCTGTGTTTCTTGGGTCAAATTTGGTCTCATGGGGAGCTCAAAAGCAAAGGACAGTATCCCGTTCATCTACTGAGACAGAATATAAAGCCTTAGCGGATGGAGCAGCTGAACTTACTTGGTTTACAACCTTAATGCGAGAGCTTCACGTTTCTCATCCATCCATAGCAATTCTTTGGTGTGATAATATCGGGGCTATGTATTTTGCAGTCAACCCGGTGATGCATGCTCGTATAAAACATGTGGAAATTGACTACCACTTCGTACGAGAGCAGGTCGCAGCAGGCAAGTTGCGAGTTCAATTTCTTTCCAGCTCTGATCAGGTGGCGGACATACTCTCAAAACCTCTCGCAATCGGTTTGAGTTTCTTCGAGACAAGCTTCGGGTTGGTCCAGTACCACCCTCATCTTGCGGGGGCGTATTGACAGATAGACGTAAAGGGTAGTGCTTTTCCTAGGTTTATACTAATGACTTTCCTATGTATCATATGTATTGTAATTAGCTTTGCTGTATATTTGATGATAGCTCTTATCTTCATGAGTTAGAAGTATAGTGTACTACTTACTCTCTATGTATTTATATCTGTAACCTCATGCCTAGTTATATACACAAGAATATATTCTACTATTCTATACTTTCAACTATCATTATAGTGTTGATTTTTTATCTCGAAAAGTTGTGGAAGTTGAGTATGAAGAGCCCGCCTTGGATGTCGATAGGAAGATGACGAGCAGGTCATCATCCAAGGGAAGCCTATCGTGGTTGATAAGATTCATGATGATTTCAAGAGATTTAACCCGAGAATGGTCTCTGATACTCTTACTAGAGCTTGGGTGTTGACGAAGGCTCTGGATACAACAAAGGTATATGACAACATCTTCATATTCTATTTTGAATCTAAAGGTGACAAGACGAGGTTTCCCTAGATAGTGGTAGAGCATATTCTTTTCTTGTTGGAATGGCCTTCTGAAGCCATTTTCGATATAAATCGCTTCAACGAAGCAGAATATTGGGTGCAAGTACATAGTTTACCTCCCTCGGATATACGACTGAAAAAAGCACCCATGATTGCCATGTTTTTCTTAGATCTTCTTAAAGTTGAGTTATTAGAGGGCAATAGTCCATTCTAGGGTATTTTTTTCAAATTGAAAGTCTTGGTGATTGTTGAGGAGCCTCTTCCTACTAGGTGTGGTCATGATGATACTATTTTGAGGATAAACTTTATCTGTGATGATCTTGGGGAATTTTTCTATTACCT
Source organism: Turnera subulata (assembly GCA_028386065.3). NCBI lineage: Eukaryota > Viridiplantae > Streptophyta > Magnoliopsida > Malpighiales > Passifloraceae > Turnera > Turnera subulata. Next base: position 26,614 of record JAKUCV010003122.1, on the reverse strand, counting down.
TGCCAAGTTATGCCATGTGGAGAAAGATTGCTCTAAGAGAATGGAGGGTTCAAAGGCTGGGAAAAATGGTAGATACCCTGAGAACTATGGTCTACATTTTAGAGCTTTCAAGAATCATTCTCGCAGAGTTTATGTCAAACTAAGTGGTTTCCCTGATTATTACTCAAGCAAAGCGGGATTAGAAGCTAACGAAAAAAGTGATGGTGTGTTTGTCAATGGTGGTGACACTAAGAAGATGGGTGATTTTGGAGAGTAAAAAGAAGATCTAATGAAAGAGGAGTATGATTCCCAAACAAAGAAGGGCAATGAAGATGAAGAAAATATTACTAGCACGTTTTGGGCTGATTGGGACAAAAGCAAGGAGTTAGAAAGTATGTGGTTTAAGGATTCAAATTTGAACCCCAAGTGTGGACAGAACCCAACTATACCGAGGGAAAAAGCACTTGGATAAGATGATAAGGTTAAGGATAGCTCTTCTACAGCCAACAATATTAATGGTTCATTTGAGAAGAATTAGGAACCTGATGCAATGAGATTTGGGCTGAGGAAAAATATAAAGCCCAATTATCACCTGATGCAAGGAAAATTTTGAGGGCTAAACTGCTCGTGTTTATATTTATTAGAAGTCCCTATTTTACTTAGCCTAGCAAAGTTGTTTATACCTCTAAAACCTAAACTTCCTTTTTGATTCTGACACTACTTCTTGCAATTCCTCATGTCTTTGCTAATCATTACCACTTTAATACTAAAGTTGGGGGTTTGTCTCAACCCGCTTCTCTAAAGAAACTTGAAAGATAAAGAGGTGTAATTCTCCAATGATTATTTCTAATTCATCTATTGCTTATACTTCAAGATATGATGTCCCTCTCTTAATTTCACAAGCGCTGATGGCTGACCTTGAACAACCGCACACTAAATGAGTTTATTATCATAAAACTGTCGCAACCTTGGGCAAGACATAATAGTTCAAGCCTTACAATAGCTCAAGAATGTGTGAAGCCCAGGTTTGATTCTTCTAATAGATACGAAGAATAACCAGACTTACTTGAAAAGGTTGCATAGCATGATGGGATATGTTGATGTGGTAGTGGTCTTCAGATTTTGAGGTTCAACTTTTGTCTAAAAGTAAGAACTTTATAAATATCTAGGTTCGGAAAGTTACTTCTGATAATGAATGGCATATTACTTTTGTCTATGGTAAACCTAATAGAGGTATAAAGAAAGTGATCTGGGATGCTATCACTGAATTACAAATTGAGCTGGATGGGGCTTGATTATATGCTGGGAAATTCAACGCAATGCATTATGATATAGAAAAGGATGGAGATAACCCTCTGATATTCTTTCAATGATCTGATTTCTCAATTTTCTTTTAGGGTTGTGAGCTCATAGATTTAGGCTATCATGGATGCACTTTCACTTTGATGAAAATGAGAATTGTGGTGGATAATATTAAGGAATGACTAGACAGGAGTAGTGGCCAAACCTAAATGGTGATTAATGTATAATAAAGGGAAAGTGTTTCATGAGGTCCTGATGTGCCTCAAGTTTGCAATCTTTTGTGGTTATTTTCAATAGTTTTTACTATGTGTTCTTAGTCAATTGCATATATATTTATTATGTATTTTTATGCATTATATTATTTAAGACATTAATATTATTGATTAAGTATTTCTATAGGAGAAAAAAAATTTTATTAAAGAATGAAGATTATTTTAGCCAAGCTTGGAAATTAGTCCAGAAAAGGAAACTTGCCGCAGTGAGTACAACCCACTAATTTGATGATTAAGAGAGATCCAGAGATCTAATTAAGTTCAAACTGATTTGGAGATGAAACTAGACTTCCCACAGCTTTTAGGGATATAAAATTCATAATTTTTAGACGAGTCTACAAGGAGCAGCACTCAGTTGACTTTTTCCCAGAAGCGCAGGGATTTCTGCATCGACCCAAGCCCAATGTTCCTATCATAAATCGAGCTAAAGAAGTCTAATCCACACGTGCTTTATATGCAGAAATTTAAGCTAAAAGAACTATCTAGAACTTTTTTTAGAAAAGCTCAAAATCCAATTCTGTCATATACAAGTCAGGAATTCACCTGCAAGTACCTAGTCAGAAAATAGGAAAAGTTCCAATTTGGAGTGCAAGTCATTCAAACCAGGAGACCTTTTGACGAACTCTATTACTCAAGAGCAGTATAAATAGACTCGTAGGGTTGACATATTCAGGAGGTAGAGTTCAGAAGGCGAACCTCTACCAAATTATTTAGGATTTAGGTGATACACACTAGTAAGGTTAAGGTTTCTTCTCTTTTTGATCCTCTAGGTGATGCCAGATTCCCTAGCAAGGTTTAAGTTCTATATCCCTCAACTTTCCACCAAGATATTGAAGATCCAAAAAGGCATAGAATCATCAGTTTCAGAAGCACAAAAGTTGAGATCAAGGACAACAAAAGTCAACTACGTCACTTTCTGTAGAAATCGACTACTACTCCTCCTTTATTCGATTTTTTTGTTATTTGATTCCATGATAAATTCTTGTGTTGATTTAGTTTTTATTATTTTTTTATAGAACTAAACCCTTGAGCTAGAAATAGGGATGTAGCTAATTACTCTTATACTTTTATAATTTTATTCGGTTTATTATTCTTGTAATCTATTGTGTTTGTTTGATCTATGCGTGCTTATTTGTATATTGCTTATTTTATCACCAAGTTCACATTATTTTAGATCTGAATCTTTGTTGATGGCGACATATGAGTGCTAAGTTGTTTATTAGATTTTAGATCCAAACATCATAGATTGATTAGAAAACTAGAGATGCGAAAATTGATAGCTATTCTTAAGGTTGATAAATTACTTATGCTTAATGAATTTAGTTACAAAATTTGCTAGTGAGAACTAGGTATTTATGAATTGAAAAATTAATTCAACACGCAAGAGCTCAGAGTTAATACCTTAAGACAATTAGCCTACAATAATTCACAAACATCCAAGATCATAACCGAATATATTATTTGCATAAGTAGCGATTCTGTAAACCCTGAAGTCCTAGGTTGTTTTTATTATTTTGTTACTCGACATCAATCGCTCTTGCTGAATTTACTTTCTTTTATTTTTATTTGCTTATTTTGATTTTAGTTTACCAACTCTCATCAGTAATTGATCTTCCTAAATAATCACAAGTTGTTATTGACGTAGTATGTAAACTAGTTGCTCTAGGATCGACCTTGATCATTGTAACAGACATTATGCACTTGTAGGTTAATCGCAGTACTTAATGTGGGTTAAAAATGCTATAAGGCCCTATTGGGTTCATATCACAAGTCTGTTATAGTTAAGTTGTGGCACCAGTGCATATATAGATAGAGGGGCTTCAAACTTAAATCATAGTGGTTAGAAGAGAATCAATGTCCGTTAATGGTCAAGTAAGCATGGAATTTTGAAGCTTCTCATTCCCATATGTTTCGTGTCCAAGAGAAACTTTCGAGTATCTTAAATAGTTCTATCAAAATGGAAGAGAACTTATCTAGACAACAACAAGCACAAGCTAGATCATACAATTTCTCACTTGGAAGTAATTCAGCAAGAATAGATCTCATAGAAAATTATTGAAGAAGAAAATTCCCTTTTTATTAGGTTGGATATTGTATGGAGGAAAGAAAGCGTTTTTGGCATCAACGTTCAAAGATGAATCGATTGAATTTTGGGATAGAAATACAAAAGTTTTTCTGTAACGCCCCGGTTTTCGTATAATAATATTTATGAAAGTTTTGGAATTTAATTTTCAATTTTATCCTATGGAGATTCTCGGGAGTTGAGTTGGAGAATAATAAGAGAGATTTTAGAGATGGTGCCTTGGGATTAGATGGATGCGCCCCTTGGTTAGATTAGTTACTGAGAGCATCTCTCAGAGAGGCGCCGCCTTGGGGAAGGTGGGTGTACCCCCTTGGTTATTTATACCTGGTCTTAGTATGTACTGAGTGCACCCCTCAAAAAACCGTCGGCCACTTGAGGTGTTTCAGTGGTTAGTTGTTGTTCAGAATTTACCCCTTCTGATGGGTTAGTATTTTGGGCTTGGGCCCTGGTCTGATCAGATGCTACCGCACCCGACGCACATAGTAGAGGGCCCTAAATAATAATAAGAAAGATTATAATCAGATAACTCATAATACACTTGATGTATGGTATATGATACATGTTGATTGTATGTGTGTGAACGAGCCTGACTTTGCCTGCCTGCGTCTTTGTCTTATTCTATTTATTGAGTAGGCGACTCGTATAAATCACCACCATGGTTTTACAGATCCTTAGTAGCGTGCTGACTGCTCTCACCTCACCGAGTTTTCGATGCTTCTATCTCAGCAGGTAACTGTGCCTTTCCTTCTTGGACAGATCCATAGCGTTGACACCTCATATGTTTTACTCTTAACATTAAATTTATTATTTATTTCTACTGCACAGTTTATCGGGATGTTGTTTGTGATTTTATGTTGGATTTTGACCACATGTTATTTCGGCGGATTTTGTCGGTGTTGATTTTGGCTTGATAAACCAGATTCTATTTTTTAGATTTATTGCATCCCGATATTTACTTTTGATATTTTGGATATCTTTGTATTGTTTTACACTGTTTTGACATCCCAAAACTCAGAGGCATTTTGGTAACTTTGTTTAATTATTATATATCTACTAATTATCTTTGGGGACACACTCATTTCATTTTCATCTATCAGTAGGTTATAGATGAGATGAATCAAATTTTTGCAATACAGGATGATGGGGATACCTGGTATCATGATGAAGTAAAGATCCAACGAGTTTTTGGCCCTCATTTTGATAAGGTCTACAGGAAGAGTCCCAACCACTTTTTTTCTACTCTTAAGCCCAAAATCAGTACAGAAATGAATGTCCTTTTATTGAAACTTTCTACTGAGGCTGAGATCAAGGGTACAGTTTTTCAGTTGGGCGAACTCAAAGCCCCTTGGGCTGATGACTTTTCAGGAATTTTGTCTTTATCAAAAGCACTAGGATATTATAGGCATGAGGCAGTAACAAGCTTCTTCCTTCGAAAGTTCATGTTGAAAAGTTTCAATGAAATTAACATTAGTTTAGTTCCAAAGCTGAAGCATTTTTATTTTGTGCATGACTTTCAATCATTAGCCTCTATAACTTCATATACAAGGTAAATCGAGTATGATCTCCAACACACTTAAACCTTTGATGGGCAAGCTCATTTCCTCTAAATAATTTGCATTTATTCCTATTCGGATGATCCAGATAATATTCTAATTAGTCATGAGGTTCATCATTGTTTACACACAGCTTGTGGCAAAACAAAGCTTAATATGGCCGTAAATGGACATGAATAAAGCTTTGGATAGGGTTGATTAGGGTTTTTTTGGAGATGATGTTGTTAAAATTGGGGTTTAATCGATCATAGGTTAAATGGGTACTTCAATGTGTGATTACTATTAGTTTTAGAGTGGATGTGAATGGGTTCAATCAGAAGCTTTTAAGCCACAAAATGGTTTGAAGTAGGAAGACCCTCCTCTCTCTCCTTACTTATTCCTTTTGATAGTAGATGTATTGTTTAATATGCTAATTGATGCATAGGTTTGAGGTTCTTTTCAAGGCTATATGATAAAGCCTTCATGTCCAGTGCTTACGCAGCTGTTTTGTTTTGCATTTGTTCAGGAAGCTAATGTTATTATGAGTATTTCATAGGATTACAATTCAACCTTGGGACAGTACCTAAATCTCAGTAAGTCAGCAATTTCTTTGGAAATAATGCTCTTGGTTCTTTTTGTAAGATATTATTGTAACAGCCCGGGTAAAAATTTGGATTTTTACCGGGACTGTAGAAGTCTTCTACAGTGATTTACTGTTGAATTAATCTTGGGTAATTAATTCGAGGTAAATCGGGAGTCGTTTTTCGAAACCGAGAGTTTTTCCGCGCTCGTAATTTTTCCGCGCTCGTAATTTTTCCGTGGATTTTTTCGGAACTAAGTTGTATTTTTTCGGGTTTCGAAATTTCTCGGAAAATCACACCGGAAAATAACTAAGGGGGTATCAGTTATTTTCTGGTTCGGACGGGACACGATTGCATAAAGCAGCCGCCTTGCTCCTGTACGCTCATGAACTTATGCTTCCCCTGTAAAGCCCGTGACATGCCAGTACTCTGCATGAAAATCTTTTGCTGTGTTTTTATTCCATTTTGTTTCCTCACCCAGTACATCACCACCTGCAACTGTCTGCCCAGAAACCCGTATCTTCTCATTCTTCTCAAACCAAAACCAAAAAAAAAAGAAACAAAAACACACCCAAACACCCACTTGCAAAACTACGTCGTTTTGCAACAACCACCACGCCTCCCACCCTTCCTCTTCCTCCTTTCCGTGAGACCCCTACGCTGAGCCCCTCTACCACCATCGAAGCCACCACCTCTTCTCTCCTCTTCTTCCCCTCCCAGCCGGACGACGCGCGACGCCGACGCCAGACCGCCGCGTCTCCACCCGCGAGCAAGACCTGACGACGCCGGCGAAGCCGCTCCTTCTTCCTCTCCCCTCGACGTGACACGCCACCGCCGTCGCCTCCCTGCACGCCGCCCTTGCTGCTGCTGCTCATCCCGTCATGCTGCCTCTGCCCGTGCCGTCGCCTCGCCGTCGCCTGCCCCGCCTGTTCTTCGCTGTCGCGCCACCTGCACACCAAGTGAGCACGACCCGGATGTGAGGCGCTCGGGTTAGGATGACCCGCGAGAGGGAAACGGGTATGGGGTGAGTTTAGGGCTAGGAAGTGGGCTTGTAGGGTTTGGGTATATGGGCTGAGTGAGTTTGGGCTTGGACAGTAGAGTTGGGTGTTATGGGTTTGGGCTGGTTTGTTTGGATGGGTTGGTTTGTGTGATGTTGGGCTTGAGCTGAGTTTCGTTGGGCTGCTTGTCTCGTTGGGCTTGGCTGTTGGACTGTGAGGCTTGCTGCATGGGCCTTCTGGGCACTATGCAGTGGGCTAAACAGTACCATTCAGGCC
>JAKUCV010003122.1:0-12834 GCA_028386065.3 Turnera subulata | reverse complement strand
TTGATAACCTGGTACGACCCTAGCTTAACCAGTGACAAGGGCCCGGGAGATAAAATTGGAATTAATAATAATTAATCTTTTGGTCTTGGCTTTGATATGATTTAGTAAGATTCCTTTGTCGTGTTGTTTGCGTTGGATTCCTCTGTCGTGTTGTTTGTGTTGGATTCCTCTGTCGTGTTGTTTGTGTTAGATTCTTCTACTATGATGGTTGTATTACTTCGAAGGTATTACGGTTGATTATATATATCTCTGTTTATCCTTCGTCGGTGAGCACTTCGGGCTCACCCCTCACCTGCGGGCTTTCATCCCATAGGATGAGTTGTTTGTAGTGCAGGAACGTACAGGGCAAGCTCTAGCGTATCCTCGGACAGGACTCGGATCCATTAGTTGCATTGGGCTTTACATATGTTGTCATGTGAGTTATAAGTCTTCCGCTGTGCATCTTGTTAAGTTTTCTGCTGTGCATATATTGTAATTGGGCCATTGGGCCAGATGGTTATTGTTGTTGATGTCCCGGGGGTTCGGGTGACGAGTTCCATGTTGGGCCGAAGGGCCGGTTTTCAGTTTTGATATTGGGCTGTTGGCCAGTTTATTGTTTTATACACTGTAGGTCGGGCTTTGTTGGGGTGAGTTGTCACAGTTCTGGCACGTGTTTACTGTGTACGGTAAATACGGGTCGGGGCGCTTCAATTATAGCTGTTACCGGCATTAAATAAGCAAACTACAATGAAAAGTACCTTGGATTTGGGAGAGATAAAAAAAAAATTAAGTTACTTGGCTAAAAATATTGGTGGCAAGATTCACATATGGAAATAGAAGTTCCTCAATCAGGTTGGCAGAGAAGTTCTTATTAAGTCAATATTCTCTTCCATTCCGATATACGTTATCTCTTGCTTTAAACTGCTTGCTAGTTTTTATTGATGATGTGCATAAAAAGAGCAAGAGGTTTTGATGGAATAATAAGAAAGATAAGAAATTCTGTTTATTTGTTGAAATAAATTAACTAAACCTAAAAGTATAGGTGGGGTAAGATTTCGAGACCTAAAGCTCTCTTTTAAAGAAATATTGGAGATTGATCTCTTCACCTAATCAACTTTAAGCTCAGGTCATAAAAGGAATTTATTTTTCAAATATTGATCTACTAAATGCTATGGTTGAATGGCAAAATATGTGGGAGGTTTGCAAATGTGAATTTGGGAAGATTCTTGATTGTCAATATTGGAGCAGTTCAATATTAATTCCCCAAGACTATTGTGGGATTGGAATATATTGATTCAATTATTTTCGGGGGATGAGATAAATGTAATCAAGCTCATTCTCCTCGGATACTTATCCTAGGTTATGCTTTAATTTTGGCTCATGCTCGCTCAGATGCTTACACAATGAAGTTAGGATACAACAGACTTTGTCAATCAAGCCTTTATGTCAGAAATTCCAATCTTGTTGCTGTTGATCCCAAAATAGGAAGAATTTTATAGAAATCTGATCTTTCTTTATGCGATATAAGTCCTTCTGAAACTGATGCTTACGCATTGCTCTTCTATGATCATGCGAAATCAATTTGGCTCGCAAGTTGGTATTACAGAGAATTGAGGATCAAACCACTCACCTCAAGTTGGAATTAAGAGGGACAAAATTACTAAACCAACCGTTATATATGATAATTTTCTATTATTATAATGGATTAAAGCGTTTTTTGGTCCCTGTGTAAGGCCTCAAAGTTGGTTTTCATCCCCGTGTAGGATTTTGGCCAGTTTACATCCCTCCGCACCCGAAGCGAGAAGATCGAGTTGGTCTCCTTCTCGCTATGGCCTTCCTCTTCTGGCAGTGGTTCTGCAGCGCTTCAATTGCGAAGCAAGAGGCGGCGATGGGCCATGTGGTGCGGTGGATCGTGTGGCGACATCCGATGGCAAGAGGCAGTGGTTGCTGATCCGGTCCATCGAGACGGAGGAAGAGAAGATGCAGCGGCGCGACGTTGCAGCGGCAGCAGAGGGACTGGATTCTCTTGGAAGGGGCCTGAAAGGGAGGGGAGAAGGGGAGGACTCGTTGGGCTTGTGGGACCGGGGCTAGGATTATCGCGAGGGGCGATAGACGGGAGGAGGGGAGACCTCTAACCAGGAGGGGGTGGGGGGAAGGCGGTTGGTACAGTTGGCGCATGTGGAAGAGTTGCAGGAAGGGGTCGGGGATTTGGGGCAGGGGGGATGATGAGGAGAAAAGAAAAAAAAAGAAAAAAAGAAAGAGAGAAAAGAAAAAGAAAAAAAGAAGTGTACGGGATTGATGGAGAAGAATAAATAATTTTAGGGATTTTGTTTAGTATTTTAGGGATTTAAGTGTAATTATATTTTTTAATTTAATTTGGGTAATAGATAAACAAATTATGAAGTGTTAAAAAATTTATATTTAGAAAACATTCTAAGGGTGCAAAAAATTGGGATGTGTGAAAATTTAATTAAAAAAATTAATTTAAGAATAAAGATTATATTTGGACATTTTAACTAAAAAGTTAAAAAATTATGGGTTGGGACATTTTTGTCGGGTTAACCGGTTGGAAGAAACGGGGTCGGATAGAATTGGGTCGGTTTTGGGTTAAACCCTGACATGTGGGTCCCAAAAATCTGATGTGGCACCGGAAAATGTGCCACGTCAGCAGTTTTCGCCGAGTTTTGGCCAGAGAGATCAAAACAATCCAAACGGGTCGAACGGAGGGATATAAATTGGCCAAAATCCTACACGGGGATGAAAACCAACTTTGAGGCCTTACACAGGGACCAAAAAACGCTTTAATCCTTATTATAATATAAAAAATAAAATTTAAAGGAGTCTGACCCCATTTTGCTCCTGTGATCTGCCGTTGTATTCTTGTATTTTAAATTTTTAATATCCTAAACCATTAATATAATATTTACATAATCTAGCATAATTCTACTAGATAGAGTTAAACGAAAGGTAGGCGCCAAGGGTTGTAAACATTTATAGTCGCTAATAAAAAAAAATTGCAGCCAAATGCGTTAAAGTTATAGAGGCATACGTTTGTAGTGTAGTGGCATCTTTCTTGAATTGGGTTCTAAGGGGTTATGGGTTTGATTCGGGTAGAAAAGATTGAGGGGGATTTCGGGGGTTGGGGTTGAGGTTTTTTATATAATTCCGATATACCAAAAAAAGTTATGGAAGGTATACATGGTTGATGTTATTTATGTAATTTCAATGTTAAAAAAAAAGTTATAGAGGTATACATATATCTAGTACCATTTGAAATTAAATAAACACTGATAAAACCTTTATTTTTGCCTAAAAATTTAAAGTTCTAAAAAGAAACCTAATTTTCCAGTAATATTCATGGAGATTGGAGACTGAAAGCAACATGTATGCAATTATATGTGATGCTAAGCAATTGACCCTTGAGGTCATGCAAATTAATTATTGTTTCAGATATTATCTATAGTTTTTTGTTTGAACGTAATATTATTATTATGTATAGTTAGATAAAAAAATTTAACAAGATACATCAAAGTTAATTACGTCGATCTAGTTGTCGATTATTTTCTTCTTCTTTATTTCAGAGTGGTAGACTCTTTTATTTTATTTTATTCCGAATTAGTGGAATCCTTTCTCTCTCAAAAGTTTGAATTTAAATTGGACCACTAACTTTGAATAATCAAACTTATCCATATTTTGGAATATTGTTAGGTTTGGCATAGGCGGTGGGCATTATACGTCAAAATTATAAATAATAAAAGTGTCTGTGTCACTTTGTCAACATCCAAGGCCGTTTTTTTTTTATTTTACTTTTTTTGTTGCGTCTATGGGCCAATAAACTTAAAATATGGAAAACTTTCAAGCCAGCAGCTAGCGACTGGGGGGATGGCAAACTGAAGAATTAATACAATTTGTTGGAATACTGTAAAGTAATTAGGATTTAGCATCTTACTCCATTTGTACTTCTTTTCAACTAGATTTTTGGTCTTGAACAACATTATTTCACCATCCGATTAAGAATGTACATTTGTACGTATCTAATCTTTATCTCTATTAGTATCGTTTGGTTCATTTGTATAATTCATATATGCATATGTTTTCTGATATTTTTTAAAAAAAAAGAGAAAAGGAAACCAATCATTCTTTTTCTCCTTTTATTTATTCCCAACCTTTTCTTTTCGCAAGAATCTGTATTGTAATTTGTTACCCTAGATGCTACGCTTAGTGGATTTTGGCATTTCCATGCAGTAAGTGTAACGACCCAGGTAAAATTTATATGATTTTACCGAGTCGTTTAAACTCTTACAACGGTAAATATATTTTATCGTTGTAATCGAGAACTCTACCGCACCAGGTTTTCCGAGTTTTACCGGGAGTAACCGAGCTTCATTTCGATTGCCAAGGATATACGACGTTTGGAGTATCTTCGAGCCTCGGAATTAACTTTCGAGAATTCTACACGGCTAACCGAGCCTCGGTTTTCAATTCCGAGACTTGGGCAACGCTCGGGAGAGTTAATTGGATTTTCCGAGCCTAAGTTGTAATTTCGGAACCGGACGAATTTCGGAAAGACGATTATGCCCCTGGGATATTTTGGAACACAAGAGAAGCATGAAGGGCATGTAGGTCTTTTGCAGGATTAGATTTTTTTTTTCCAGAAAATAATTGATAGATATTTTCTTTTTTATTCTTTCCTTTTCCTTCTCCTTTTCCTCCCACTACCCGTTGTTCCCCTGATTTTTCTCCTGCCGGCCACTCCTCTTGTCTCCTCCTTTATTTTTCTTTTTCCTTATCTTCTTCTCCCCACATAATCATCTCCATCAATTATTTCTTCCCTCCTCTTTTCCCTTCCGCCTTCTCTGCCACCAGTCACCGACACCATGTCTTCTTCCTCCACTTTCTCTTCTCTTCTTCTCCTCCTAGGCACCACCGGCCGAACCCAGCCTTCCCCTTCCTTTCCTCCTTCCTCTTCCCCTCTTGCTTCACACCTCCTCTGCCTTCTCCTCTTCTTCTCCCCGGCCGCCGACCTTCCCATCTTTCTATCTCCTCTCGCGCGTGCAGACCCGACGGGTCGGACCTGTGCACGCAGCCGCTGCCAGCCACAACTCCATCTCCCTCTACCCTTCGCCGCCGTGTTCCCTTCCCTGCCTCTGCTCGTAACCACCAGCAGGGCCAGGATCGCGCCGCCACCAGCCAGGAGGAGCTCGGCCATGGATCCTTTCCGTCGATCCGTCACCGCTGCAATAGAGGGCCACCGTCTCCTCCTTCGTCGCGTCCGTCGCTGCCCTCGTGGCACCATGGGTAAGACGACGACGACTCTATTTTTCCCTTCCTCTTGTCTTTCCTAAAACCGAAGTAGATGATTGGATTAAACTAATGGAGTCGATTGTTTGGTTGTTGGGGCTTGTGCTTGGGCGTCGCTGTGGATGTACCGTTGGATGATGGCGTTGCTATTGTTGATATGGATGTGGGTTGGTTGCTTTGGATTGTGGACTCGGTGAAACATCGGCCATGGACGTTTTACCGTGGGGGTGATGTGCCTATTGCTGGCAGGGACGTTGCCTTGGTGGAGGAACGGGATCGTTTCCTACAAGTGAACAGTAGTCTGAGATTGGTAGCAGTGAACAGTGCTTGGCCGGAATCCGGCGAGGTTCCGGTAGCCTCGGGAATTTTCCGGCGAGCCCGGAAATGGACTTTGGGTAAAACCCCGGACCCTTGGACTATCCATGCATATTAACGAACCCCGAACTATAGTAACGGACTTGGACTTTTAAACGGGCCTAAATTAAACGGTTGATTTAATTTAATTAATTGAGAACTAACTTATGATTTTATTTCATGTTTTACTCTTCAGTATATAATTTATAAATTCATTTTCTATCTGGGATAACCATTGTAATTATTTCTTCGGTTAATGTTATTCTCGCCTTTACTATTTAATTTCAGCTTCTACTTTATGATTTGATTTACTTACTAATTCTTATCTTATAAACATATGACTGTATATGAATTATCTTATATAAAAAAGTATTTATAAGTATATGTATTTGTATTTTAATTATGTTTATATTGGTACTTATCTTCCTTTATCAATGAAAGGCTAAGAGCCGGGATATCGGCTTGAATGCTCGATTTTAGTTTTAACTTAAAAATTACGTATGATTAGTAGATCGGTTAAGGACATATAACCGGTTCATTTCCAAGTAATTGGAAAGATTGATTTCATAAGAAAATTAAGGAAATAATAAAAATGGATACGGAGTAAGACAAGTCGTCTAATAAATACTAAAACCGGCATCATGCATGATCATTATTGTTTGTGCATCATAAGTGATTGTGGATGTTATTAATATAGGGATATCGAGGCTTAACCAGATATCGGTTTCTATCGGCTTCTAAGGAGTATCAGGTGAGGATATAAACTTATAAACTTCGGTATGCTGCCCGTGGTACCCCGAATGTTTGATTGATCGTTTTTCTTATATGCTATCTTGTTATACCTGTCATGTCATTGTTGGCTGCTGTTATGATTATTGTTATGTGTTCATGACTACGGTGGTTGATTATTGAACTCTGTGATGTTGATGTGTGTATTGTGATGACCATACGAGATACGAGATATTGAATTATTAGTGACAGTGACCCGGTATTCTGACATTGTGATTGGATTCCCAGAGGAGCTGTGAGGCTGATAGCCTGCTCGGGAACGTGAATATGATGAGTTACTGTTGGACAGTGGAATAAGAAATAATAATAAACGGTGGTAATAACATCTAGACATCTAGGTTGTCACGTGACAGGTATTGGTACGGCCAGATGGTAGTCGCCTGTGATTTGTGATATGATAGGGAGGACTGCGTGGACTCCCGGCTGAGGACTGCGGGACTCAGTTGATTTGCTATAGGAAGGACTGCGGGACTTCCGCCGAGGACTGCGGGACTCGGTTATTTGTGATATGATTTGTGATATTTATGGATTAACGGGGAGTACCCTGGGGTTAGCTAACCTGGCTACCAGGCACGGCCAATACTTATTACGTGACAGGGCCCTAATAATAAAATTGGTAAGGCTATCGTCTAGAGTCAGTGAGTTTATGAGACTAGCTTATCCGAGAGAAGTCTGACGTATAGTTAGTTCAGGTAAGTTAATACCGATACTATGCTTGTGCTTGCTGTACTTCTATTGTGTTCTGTGTTGGCTTGGGTGTATTTGCGGTTGTATGTATACTGTGGTTTATTTGTTTATCGGTGAGATAATGGTTGGTCTCACCCCTCACAGAGTTCCTGCAGGTTAGGTTTGCATACCGGCGGTTGTGGCGTCACCTCGGACAAGACTCGGATCCAATAGCATGCATTGTGTCTTGCATAAAATGTTACTGAATATCTAGAAAATGCTTCCGCTGTGCAAATGTTGATGTCCCCACAAGGTGACGTAATTGTGATTTTGATTGTCTATTTATCTTTTTATTAATATGTGTTCTTGCTTTTATGATATGTTTGCCACGTGATGGTACTGTTTGCTGTAATTACTGTTAGTCGGGTGAATTTAGGTCAGGGTGTTTCAGTAAGAAATAATTTTCCACTCTTTATTATGCGTCAGTTCTTTCCTTTCTGTCCCCTCAAGAAACAAGAAATTAACATTACGTACGTGATATTTTTTTTCTCATATTTCCCAAAAAAGGCCACTTATCTCAGTTCAAAACTTATTAGATGTGGCTGATATTAATAATTTGTTGATTAATTACTTTGAAATTTCTCCAGTCAGCATGGTTGGTGGTAACCTCGTGAGTAGGTAGTTTTGTTGGATACTGTAGAAAAATCTACTGATCCATATGGAGATTGAAATAAATTCGCCCATACCATCCTTTACTAAAAGGCAAAAACTGGGAGGGTGACAAGTTGCAAGACACATGATCTCTAGGGGAAAAAAAAAAAAAAAAGCGGGATTATCTTGACAATTAGTCGCAGGGACAATCATTTGAGGAGAGTGAATATGCTTTGAATTATTCTCATAAGCTTGCAAGTAGATAAGGGATATTCCTTACAATAATGGACAAGAAGGTGCCCGCTGCCATTCAACTAGGTAAATCATAAATGTTTGCATGGCCGCCATTTTTGCTGCTTCTTTATGTCAGTATCTCTTTTTGGAGGTGGCAATACGGATATCCACGATTCGATACGAACCCGATACGAAATTAATTGATAAAGTTCAAAAGTTTTCAACACGTTTAGTTAAACGAATAGACTCGACATGATAACAAAATTAACAGTTCAGGTCCCGGGTTAACCGTCAACCCAATAGACACTTATTTATGGTCCAATTATATTTAAAATATAGATATTTTACTGGTTTAATATATGTCTTATTTGATATTGAATGCCAAAATTACTAAAATTATCCAAATAAATTTTTATAAATGCTTTAAAATATTGCATTATGATTTTATAATTTTTAATTTTCTTTAATATATAAAAAGTCTAATTATATGCCTATTTACTTAAAAAATATAATAACTTATGTAAAATATAAAAATTTCAAATTGATTTTTAGGTTTGTTAAATTTAATCGGTAACTCACGGGTGAACCTGAACTTGACACTATTATAAACGGATTGGATACGACACGATACAATTATTAAATGGGTCGGGTCGGATTGAAGAATTAAAACCGTTTACTTGTTAAACCCGATACGAACCCAACACGACAACACGAATTGCCATGTCTATTTTGCACGTCAACTCTCAAATCGATGCCTTGCATTTAACTTACTTTTTCTTCTATCCCAAATCTCTCCAGGCCACTTTTTGTTGAGAAAAAACACATACATACCATGATTCCAGGACAATTTTTTTTAGTTGAGGATCTAGAGTATTTTGAGTTTTTTCTCAACTAATCCAAAACTAACTCGAACCAAAAAAACAAATATATAAATATCAAATTTGTAGATGATTGGTAATTGTTATTTTTCCTCCTTCCCGGTTTGCAATACTTACATGGAATGATTCAAAATCGTATACTGTGAGGTTTATTATTAGTTTGAGGTTAAGTAACCAACGCGAACTTGGCAGAGTGGCGCAAGTCCTTGCCTTTATGCGAGGCCATCCTAGTTCGATCCAGGAAGTGGAAAATTTAATAGGGTAAGGATGGGATAGGGATAATATCGACAATTGAGTGAAAAATCGACAGGTGAAATAAGGGAATTAGAAGTTTTGTTGTAGACCTTTAACCTACCGATCGCTCACAAGAACTTTAAGTTAATTGAGGATAAAAGCGCTTTAACACAATGTGTACTGCATCCTAGGCTAGGTTACACTAGCGAAAGTGAGTGATTTGAGATTAGGATAAGAATATATTTTGGCGACAACGAGCTATATTTACTTAAGGTTAGGTTGTCCTTCAAGATAAGTGTAACGACCCGGGTAAAATTTTCGTGATTTTTACCAAGTTGTTTTAACTTTTACGGTAGTTAATAAAAAATTTTTCGCGGTCAATCAAGAATTTTACCAATCCGAGTCAATTTTCATTATTTTTACTATTATTTTTACTACTCTCAAAATTATTACTATTGTTATTAATATTATCGTTACCATTATTTTTACTATTTTTCTAATAAATATTAATAGTAATATTTTTATTATTTCGATATGATATTTTTGTTGCATAATTTACTAATTATAAATTAGAAAGAAATTTCATCTTGTATTTCCATGATATTTAATATATTAATATTTGGAGATTTATTTTGAATTTTATAAAAGAATAATTGTTAAGTTAAGTTTATGTTTTACAAAGATTAAGTTAAAATGTTGAACACAAGGTTTAATACCGATACGCGTTTTGGAGAGTCTTCCGTTAACCGAGCCTCGGTTTTTAATTCTGAGACTTGGACGACGCTCAGGGGTATTAATCAGATTTTCCGAGCCCAAGTTGTATTTTCGGACTCGGGACGGAAAGACGAGAGTACCCCTGCGATCATGTTATTTCGACACGAAAATTCGGTCTGGCCAACCGTGGCTTGCCACGTGGCCACTCTTATTTCCTTTTCTTTCCTTTCTATTCTTTTCTCCTTTCTTTTCTTTTTTTTTCTCTCTCCCGGTTTTTCTTCCGCCGCCCTACCCCACCTCTATTTCTTTTTCTTTCTTTTCTTCCCTATTTTTCCACACGCCGGCCCCTCCCTATCTTTTCTTTCCTGTTCCCTTTTGTTTTCTCTTCTTTTTTCTCCTTATCTTTTCTCTCCTCCTCCCCTCTACCCGATACCACACATCCCTCCTGCAACCTCCTCCTTTCCTTTCTTCTTCCTCTTCTTTCCTATCTTTCAAAACGCCACCTCCACCGACGCGACCTTCATGCCGCCACCACAAACCCCTTCTCTTCTTCTCCACCTCGAGCACGCCCCCGACCCCAGTGACCAGATTGCCACTACACCTTCTCCCATCTGCCGACCCTCCTCCTCTCGTCGGGTCAGCCCTTCGGTAGACGATGCATCCGCCCGATCTCCTCGCTCTCTGCCTCTGGTCGCAGCCTCCACCACACCGAGCCGCGATGCCAACTCGTTTCCTCCTCCTCTACCTCTGCTCGTGACCGCCGCCTTTCTTCCAGTGCCGCTGCAGCCGGACGCAGCCGTCACCTGACGAGTACGACGCCACCGGGATTGGAAGCAGGCCTCGCTGCTACTGTCGAGGGGCAGAGCACTGACCACGACCGAGCACAGAGGCCGATCAGCCTCACACCGTCGCCGCCGATCTCTTTCCCTGTTCTCGCGGTGCCGACCTCTCCTCCTCCCTTCGCCGCCGCGACGACCACTGCTATCTTCCTCTTCCCTGCAGCTTTTCCATCGCGACTCCTCTCTCTCCTCTGCGACTTGCGCCTCTGCCGCGTCCGTCGCTCGTCATCACCGAGCTTGGGTGAGTCTCTGGCCGTGTCCCTTCTTCCTCTCTTTCTGCCTTTACCCGTTTGAGTTACGGATTGATTGGTTTGAACTAATCGGGTCAATAGTTTGGTTGTGGCCTTGTGGTGTTGAATCGGGGGTGGTTTGTGTTGTTGTTTATTGATGGGTGGATACTACTGTTGTGGCCGTGGGGATGGTGATGATGTTGGTGGTCGGTTCACTGACGATTCTGCGTGGTGGATTGGGTGTTTTGGATGGTGATGAACAGTAGCTATATGGACTGCGTGAATAGTGCTTGACCGGAATCCAGCGAGGTTCCGGCAGTCCCGGGAATTTTCCGGCGAGCTCGGAAATGAACCTGTGGGTAAAACCCGAGCCTTGGACCCTTCATGCATCATTAACGGACCTCGGATAATATTAAACGGACTTGGACACCAAAAAAATGATAATTAAACTATTAATTAACTTAATTAATATTAACCAAGATTTTATTTTGTGCAGTTTAAATTATGTTTAATTTATTTAAATTATGCTTTTATGCTTTTATTTAATTATGTTTAATTTTATGTATTTATTTATTTTATGTTCTTATTTTCCGATTGGGCTATTTAAAAGGCCCATAGTATTTTAATTTCCGGTTTGCTTTTATTTACGTTTATTTTAAGTTTTTTATTTATTTAAATCGAAGTTGATTCTTTATCTTCTCCGATGGACTAACCGTAAGTAAGGTTCCGTGGGTTTAATTTCTAAAATTACTTCATTATGTTATAATTGAGTTAATATTATAATTGTGTTTCTAATATGTTTAATTTCCGTTCTTCTAGGCTAAATAATAATAGGCCCATATCCTATTTTATTTACCAATTTTATTCGAATATATATATATATATATATATATATATATATATATATATATCACTAACGATATTTTTATTGGCTAAATAATATTAAGCCATAATCTTATTATGAATTATAATTATAAATATTTACGGCTTAAAAATGATATTATTTTTAGATTTAACTATTTAATCCGTATAACATTTATTTTATGGGTATGCTATGTTTTGTTAATTGATAACATAATAGCAGTATTATTATTTTGACAAATATTATATATTAACATCATTTCAATAACGGTTATATTGTTTTGATCCATTATTTTTACTATAAATTATAATAATCTAACTTCTCACTCTGTACAAGTTTTATTCTATTATATTAACAATATCCGTTAGATTTTAATGAGCTATGGTAATATTATCTGAAGCGCCCCGACCCATATTTACCATAACACAATAAACACGTGCCGAAACTATTCATATTGATAGAACAGACAGTACAACGTGCAAATATTATACAACAGCAAACCATCAAATACAACTGTCACCCACACTCGGGAACCATTATTCAATCCAAACACAGTGCTCAATATCAGCAACAGATAGTATCAGTAATATATATATCACAGGAAATCAGCAATACAGCATCGTATATCACACAGCAGCGGAAGACTTTATGCACATGCAGCGGAGGTATGGATCCGGAGTCTGGTGGAGAAGAAAGCAGCAGCCATCGAACTTCGTACCTGAACTACGAAACAACTCAACCTACGGGATGAAACCCCGCAGGCGAGGGGTGAGTCCGAAGTGCTCACCGACGAAGGATAAACAGTGATATGCAAGCAACCGTAATACTTAAAAAGCAATCACAGACAAGCAATAACATATCTCAACAAACTGAGCCAAGACCAAAAGAATATTTATTATTATTACCAATTTTATCTTCCGGGCCCCGTCACTGGACAAGCTAGGGTCGTACCTGGTTATCAACTAATTTCGGATGCTAGGTCAAGAACCAATCCACATCTCAAAACCCGGATATTTGGTATATCCAAACCACTGGGTATTCGGTATACCCCAACCTCAGGCAACAACATGCCAACCGGATATTCGGTATATCCGAACCACTGG
>JAKUCV010003121.1:2684-47198 GCA_028386065.3 Turnera subulata | reverse complement strand
GACGATCTCAGGTCAAAGGACAACACATCAGTAAGTAACGCTATCGACAAACATATAACGTTCCATGTAGCGTTCTTATGTGGGTCGGTCCAGTCCACAAGTTCTCCAACTTGTTCCCGTATGTAGAATTCATATCACATATAAATTCTCAACATACGCTAGTCTTAACTTATTATTACAACCCATCCGTAATAATAACTGACTAGGGACATTTAAGAATATACATATCAAATATATATATATACTAGGGTTATAAGTATGTGCAAGCGTTTATCTCATAAACGATACTTATTGGAATAACCTTTAAAGTGTATGTACATGACTATAAATAAACATCCATGATTGGCTTTTTGTGCATATTACTAACACTTGTCACAGGTCAGAACCATTAAACGCTGTCTGGAGTTATTTTGTAAAGCCTCTGGACAGAAAGTTAGTGTGGAGAAATCTCGAATCCTCTTTTCTGAAAATGTAAAGCAAGTGGATGCTAGAAAATGGGCGGATGAGAGTGGCTTCATCCTAACACAGAATTTTGGGAAATACTTGGGGGTCCCTCTACTTCATAGTAGAGTAACAAAGAATACTTATTGTGGCGTAGTTGAGCGAGTGCATCAGAACTTTACGAAGTGGAAAGTTCTCATTTGTCAATGGCAGGTAGGGTCACTCTTTGTTAATCTATCCTTTCTGCTATTCCTTGCTACACTATGCAAAGTACTAAATTGCCTGTGGGATTGTGCAACGAGATTGATAAATTATGCCGTCGGTTTATATGGGGGGAGGAGGAAGATAAAAGAAAGATTCATGCTGTCAAGTGGGAAACTGTGTGTCAACCGAAGACAGTGGGAGGTTTGGGCCTCAGAGATATGAAGAGTAATAATGAAGCATTTCTGCTCAAACTCATCTAGATCATGATTACTGACCCACATAAACTTTGGGTGCGTGCTATGCTCGCTAAGTATTGGAAAAATGATGGTGCTAAATGGTGTATGAAGAAGACTCGCTTGATTTCTCACTTGTGGAAAAATCTACGAGGATTGTGGGAAAAGTTTGAAGGAGGATTGAGATGGGTTGTGTCAAATGGCCAAGAGGTAGATTTTTTGAGGGATTTATGGGTGGATAGTCATGGATACCTCATCTCCGATTTGGCTCACCCAATTGACAGAGGGATTATGGAGAAGAAGGTGGCTGACTTTGTCACTGATAAAGGCGAATGGAACTTGGAGGAAATCAGCAGGTTCTTACCTGAAGATGTCATTCAAAAGATAGTTGCTATATGCCCGCCATGCGCTGATGATCCTGATGATTTTGTGATTTGGGCGAATGGCAAGAATGGCCAGTTCTCTATTGGGGCTGCATACAAATATCTCAATGTGGAGAGATGGGGAGTGGAGACTGATATTTGGAGGAAGATTTGGAAATGGGATAGACCAAAAAGGATTAAAACTTTTCTATGGTTGGTAGCGCACGGTCGGCTTATGACCAATGCTCATCGAAGAACTTGCGGCTTAACCCATTCGGATGTGTGTCCATGCTGCAATGAAGAGAGTGAAAGTGTGATTCTTCTGTTAAGAGACTGTGTGGAGGTTAGATAGATTTGGCAGGCCTTTTTGGTCAACTCTGGGGTCACCGGTGGATTCTTTACAGTCTCTCTATATGATTGGTTGGAGTTGAATATGTCCAGGGGAAGGCTGATTGGGATGAATGATGACTGGTCAATCACGTTTGGTGTTGTTTGCTGGTTTATATGGAAAAGAAGGAACAGCAGGGTCTTTTGCCCAGAACATCCTATGGATGTGGAAGCTTGTATAAGAGCTTGTAAGCTCTTCCTAAATGAATTGAAGGCATGTTATAGCCGAGTTAATACTAGACCCCAGACGAGGGAGGAAAGATTGATTTTTTGGAAACAACCGAAACCTGGATGGATTAAACTAAACACAGATGGAGCAAGTAAAGGCAATCCTTGCCGTGCAGGAATTGGTGGCTTAGCTAGAGATGGTGATGGCAGATTTATCCGAGCCTTTGCAGGAGGAGTGGGGTGGTGCAATGCTATTCGAGCTGAGATATGGGCGGTTAAAGTGGGGTTGGAAATGGTTTGGGAGATGGGATATAGGCAGATAGAACTTGAGATGGATTCTGCTGCTGCGGCAACATTAATCCTACACAAACCAGATTATTCTAACGAATTGAGTATGCTTTGCAGGAAGGTGAGGGAGTTACTGGATAGGGGTTGGACTGTCCATGTAGCACATATATATAGAGAGGCAAACTCTTGTGCTGACTTTTACGCCAACCTGGGTGTAGATTATATAGGGAAGATTGAGTTTTTTGCATCAGCTTGTAATGAGGTGAGAGCTCTTTTGTGGAAAGATGTGATAGGAACTGGTGAGTGCAGATATGTAACTATAGTTAATTAATAGAAGGCTTTTGCCCCTGTTTTCACCAAAAAAAAAAAAGAAGAACATTTAACTTTTAGTAGCCTAGCTGGTTGGAGTATTATAAATATTAGGGAGAGGTCAAAGGTTCAAGTCTTAAGTTCAAAAAAAATTTAAATTTAGACTTGAAGAAGTTGGTTTAACCAGTAAAAATCGCAAACGATCCGACCGATTGTTTAAAAACCTTTCCGGTTAAGAAAATGGGCCAAAAACAATGTCAAGCCAGACTGGGACAAGGCCAAATCCCTGTTAAATCGGGTCGAACCGGCCGGTCCGGTCCGGTTTTGATAATCTTGACCACAACCCTATATTATATCCTTTATATACTAGGTCAATTAGGCTATTCCTAAAATCCTAATTTCTAGTATTGGGTTTCTACAGATATAAGAGCCCATGCCAAGATAGATGTTTCAGAACCCAAAATAAATCATTTAATGACCCTATTAATAAGACAATCTATAATATAATTATTATTAATAATAGGCAAAATGCCCCCTATAGGCCCTCAGTTAACCAAAATCACTCAGTTTGGGCCTGACTTACAAAAAAAGCCAATTTCCACCACAAGTTATCCAAGTTGAGCCAATTGAGGTTCCTAGTTATCCAATTTCCACTCAATTTGCACCAAGTCAAAATTGGAGAACTATTCACCTAATTTGGCGTGTGATGGAGGCCGACGTGGACACGCCACGTGGCTGCCCACGCTCGGTTGGCGCCTTTGGCTGAGGTGGATCAATGGCAAATTGACACGTGGCATGTAGGGTCCTAAATAAAATAATATTTCAAAGTGTAGGGTGAATGTTTTTTATAAAACTAGATAATTACTGTATTGATTAATATTTCAAAATAATATCTCATTAATTTAATACCCAAATAAACAAAAAAAACTAAACAAATTACTGTATTGATTAAATTAACCAATTACATTATTATAGTGTTATTAATTTAATATCCAAGTAAAAAAATAAATTTAACTACATATATTATTTATCTATCATATGTTTTAAATATATAAAAATTAGAAAATAAAAAATTATTTGTAATAATGGTGTCCAAAAATTAGATCTATATGATCATTCAAAAATTAGATCCCTCCAAATGAATTTTGAAAAAAAAATGCAAAACACCAAAAAAAAAATCCACAGATCCAAAAATCAAATTACAAAAAAAAAACACAAGCCATAATACTAATAATCATCATCATCCGTTGACGCGTTATTCACCAGTTTTCTCTTCTTTTGTTTTTTTTTTTAATACAAAGAGATATCGAATGCCTGGGACGAATCCACGAGTTTCAAGAATGGTGGAAAAGCAGAGGCAATCCTGGGACGAATCCAGCGCCGCATGCCTCACCGTCGAGATCTGCTTCCCTCCCCTGGCGGCGGATCCGGTGACGGTGGAAAAGATGAAGGCCACACCCACAAGTGCAGCTCCCGCCAGCTCTCCTGGCTGTGGATCCTCAACCACCAGCTCAGTGCCTCCGTTGGATGCGTCGCCGTCGCTTCTGTCCACATCCTCCGCACCGCCATCCAGAGGATCACCACCAGCCCCCCGGACTCCTCCTCCCGCCTCTACAAGTCCATCTGTTGGCCCAAAAATGGGTTTTATGGAACAGGGCAAGCAACCACTATTTGCCAAACCCAAAAGTGAGTCGTTCTGGGCAGACGGTGTTGCACGTCTCTGGTTGGGCTTTGCACAAAGATGATTATGAACAGGCCTTTAGGCCTAGATTTTATTAATGATATTGGGTTACAAAATTAATGAACAGCCTACAACGGCCGTGGCTAAAATATTCCCTACACTGAGCTCCTGCGGTCTTATAGTTTCCGACCGTGGGCTGCGATTAGACAACACACCGAGGGGGAATCACCTGCACACACACTTGGGAAAATAGGGGTAACAAGAACAAAGGTAAGAGCTAAGAACAGGTTAGGGTAACGAGAGACAAAAATAAAGGATTTTAGGGTAATGAGAGATAAAAGTAAAGGAGTTTAAGGGTGAGAGAGATTAAAAGTATAGGAGTCAAGGGTGCGAGAGATTAAAAGTAAAGGAGTTTAAGGGTGCGAGAGACTAAAAGTAAAGGAGTTAAGGGTGCGAGAGATTAAAAGTAAAGAGTAAGGGTGCGAGAGATTAAAGTAAATGACAGAAATGAAAAGAGATAAGGAACGAGAGATAAAAGTAAATGATATGAAAAGTAAATGACAAGAAAAGTAAAATAAATTAAAGGTGCATAGTTGTGTGTTTGTGTCCCCCCATCTTTGTGCTTTTATAATAGTTGAGGAGCCACTTGTGGGACACACTATAGGCTGTGTCGCGTCGTACTTCGGCAGGACATCGTTGGTTGAAAGTCCATTCTGGCCCTCCCTTGCTTCCTTGAAGGACCGCAAGTTTGGGTGATTCGTTATTTCGCTCCTTGTACCGCGACCGCCTTTCCAAGTTGTGGGACACACTATAGGCTGTGTCGCGTCGTACTTCGGCAAGACCTCGTTGGTTGAAAGTCCATTATGCCTCTCCCTTGCTTCCTTGAAGGACCGCAGGTTCGGGTGATTCGTCATTTCGCTCCTTGTATCGCGACCGCCTTTTCAAGTACCTTCCATAGGTATCAGTTGTGGGGCTGTGGGACACGCTGTGAGCTGTGCCGTGTTGTACTTCAGCCGAACTCCATTGGTCAAAAGTCTATCTTGTCCTTCGTTCACCCTTCTGAGGGGCCACAAGCTCCGGCGATCTTGTCATTTTGCTCCTTGTACCGTGACCGTCTGCCAAAGTACTTTTTATAGGAGTCGTTAGCGAGGGCTGGATCATGTCAGTGAGGAGTCTAAGGCTTCTGGGCTCTCCAATCGGCCAGTCTAATTTATCCTCTCAAATTTATAGGCTTCTCTTTGTTTATCATTTGGGCCAGGCCAAACTTGGGTTCTCTTCCTTGTGAGTTCCAGGAACTCTTTGATCGGGACAATGTCCAATCACACCTTTCCCATCATCGTGGCCTTGTTATGGAGGGTGTGATTTTTGGCTGTAACAGATACCCCTCTTTTTCCTCGGTCTTAAGGCCCACAAAGGGGTAGAGGAAAAACTTCGTGCCATCGTGGGCTCATCGCTTCGTATTCCGTGCCTTTCCATTGCCTATTTTAGTAGCCTTTGATCACGAAACTTACTTAATACGCTTCCTTCGTGATGTTTGCATTCATCACCACCTCTACTCGTTCCTTCTCTTCCTTTCTGCCCATGGCTACTTACCCCAGTCGTTCCTTTGATAACCTGCCACTGGACATTCTATGGGATCTCCAAGAAAGTTCGTCGCTATCAGATAGTGCGAAGCGCGACCGATTCTTTGCTCTAATCGACCGCATTGGTCTGCGGGGACCTCTCTTTGAAACCTGGGTCGCCGACTCGCTTGTCATATCGTTAGGCCCTGCCGCCATCAACGACCATCCCATTCTTGAAAAGGTGTGTCCTCTTTCTCGTCCTAATGCTATTCCATGGGGTAGATCTATTTCACTAAGGGACTACACCAACGGGCCTCCCCTTAAAGACCAATATCCCATTCAAACTTGGCCTTATGAACCTAGTACGGGTCTAGGAGAGTGGCGCCAATGGATCAACCGCCTTTCCAGGTCCTGTTCCAAGTTGTGGAAACGTTGGGAAATCCATGATTTAATTACCCTATCTCTGAGCGTCCCGGATTTAGATTACTCTTTCTTCAGTACCACCGCCCTTTTCTGGAATTCTTCCCTCATATCTTTGTTTTCCCATTTGGGCCGCTTACTATAAACCTCTATGACTTCAGTGTCCTCTTTGGCCTTCCACCCCATGGCCATGATTTCGGCATTGTTTCTTCGGAGAATTCCATCTTCTCAGATGAGTTTATTTCCTCTTGGTCCGGGAAAAGCTATATTGTCGTAATGAGACAACCTGTATCACTGAATCCCAAATAAGACCATTTTAAATTCCTTATAGTCTTCTTTACCAAGTATCTCTTCTGCTCTCGTGGAAAGGAGTGCACCCTGTGCTTCGTCCCGCTAGTTCTTCACTTGCTGGAATCCGACAACCCCATAGCTCTGGGACCACTCGTCCTTGCATCCATCTATAAGGGTCTTCACCAGTTGACTACAGAGACTCCTGGTGAGCTGCATTCTTCGGCCAGCGGTCCTTTGTGGCTGGTGCAGATATGGCTAATGGCTAGCCTCCCGGAGTTAACACGAGTCTGGCCTCAGAATTTCCGGCTAGACAGCTCCACATCGTATGGGTACCAATTTGTGCTCCCTCTTCCAGCGCAAGGTGTCTGCACGAGCCTTGGTGCCCTCTTCCATTTGATAAACCGCAACCCTGCTGACATCGCCTTTGTGCGGCTCATCCCGAATCGCTAGTTTTTCTTAGGGACGAGTCCGCCGATCATCCTGACTACGCAGCAACGTGGAAGAGCATCCTGGCTGCCCGGGACCTCCCATCTGATCTTACCGCCTTAAAGAATGAGCCTCGCACGAGCGTGGAAGTCTACCATCCTCATTATTATGTCGCCCAGTTGGGATTTTATCAGCACGTCCCGGTCCCATTGGTGTTCTCTCGTAACCAATTGTCACTTCACGATCATGCCCCGTTCTCATGCACCCAGGAGGAGGAAGCTATCAGCTTTGTGAGCATCCATCAGAACCTTCGTGATTCTTGCTCCCTCATCTAGTCTGGTATTTCCCTGGGGTGTTCTATAAACGCCGAAGACTGGTGGTGCAGGTGGTCGTCACGTCTTTTCCCGCGCGACTGGAGGCAAGCCGTGGATGCCATCAAGCTTACCGAACTGCCTGGTATTTGTCATATTATTCTTCCTTCGCCTCTTGCTTATGTTTCTAACCAATTGCTTTGTAGGTCGGAAACGTAAAGGCTGATCTTCTACTGGGAGCGTACGTCCATCTACTTCCAAGAGATCGAGAGGAGTTCATTCTGGAACTTCTACTGCCTTTGCAGCCTCACTGGCCATACCAGGTCCGTCGCCAAACCCGCAGGCAAGCCTTCCTTTGGATCCTCCCGTTGTTAACCTGGAATACTCGAATGAGGAGGCCTCGAAATCTTCTGGGGAACCTCTCCAACGCCGGAAAAATCAATCCCGATCAACTCCAGCAGCCCCCCTCTTTCGAGAAGCTGATTTTCCCCCAATGGGAGCTCCGCAGCTCTCCTCTTCCCCGAGATCAGGCTCCTCAGGTTTGGCCTAGGTGTAACGTTTCATTCTCTGTTTTCTTACAGTCTTCATTTTGCCTGACTCTTGTTCCCTCTTCCTTTGTAGAAACTGGGGAGACATTCGGTGATGACGTTTCGTCTTCTTTTCCCGGGTATTCTTTCTTGCCAGAGGAAATTCCAAGTGCGGTGACCCCAGGAGCATCACATTTCCAAGCATCGGTGGTAGAACTTCCAGCCGTTTCTGGTTCCTCTCATCATGCTCCAGTTCCTATCTTTCCTTCCACAGCCGATGTTAGCCGGGATCTGATAATTTCTGAGGATACCTCATGGGGATGGTAGACCCTCACTCATAGAATCTCTTGACAATTTCTTCCTTGTAGGCTTCCTTTTCTACTGTTGTTAGCACTATGGCGGGAGCTTACGAAACTCAGGCCGATGTGCCCCCACTTCTCGTGACATCGACTTAAACTGGGTTGTTTGCCGTCGCGCTGATAGTTGTCTCCTCGATCCTTGCTCCAGTGGTTAACCCTGAGGGAACTTTGTTGACCTCTGTAAGAGAAACACCTGTTCCGCCTCCGGTTTCATTGGTAGCGGCCCCTCAGGCTTATCCAAACTCTGGGGTTCCCCCGACTACTGGGGTCAGCATCCAACTGGGAGAATATCTACTTCTCCTGCGGCTGCCCTGGACTCCTCTAGTCTACCCGCGGAGGTTCTGCCCAACCCATCGCCTGGATTGGTTAACTCGTCAGGGAGCTTCTCTTTTCCGGCCCTATCGCCAGCAGTATCTGAGCCTGGTAATATTGGCGAGTTCTTCTCAGTCAACTCTCCTTCCCCGGTGGTCCCTTTCTCATCGGTAGGACCTTCAACCGACGTGGCAGTTCTTACTGCACTTTCAAACCGCGAATCCTCAGCCGGGGACGGCAGCCATGCCCCTATAGGGGAGGTTTAGGGGATGTTTAGGGGCCCATTGTCTCTTCTTCGCCCATGACTCGAAGCCCTGCACCGACCTTGCCCTGCCAGGCAAACGAAGACTTTCTGGAAAGCCTCTCAGTGCTCACATAATCTTACGTTGAGTCTCTCTCGTAGAGAACCATTAATCGTGCTGCGGCCGATCATTCCACCAGAGGTTCAGCACAAGTCCCTGTCCCCCTTCATATTGATGAGCTCAACCTGCAGAGGCTTGTTTCAACCCTCCTTGACTCACTAAGGGATCCTACTGTCGTGGCAGAAATCCGTGCTGTTTGCACATGTCTGCTGGCTCCACCATCTCCTCTTGGGCAGGATCTTCATGCTAGGAGCTCTTGAATCGAAATATAGAGGGAGACGCCTACCTTATTCAGCTCGCCCGTAAGTCCAACAACTCGGGTCTTCTTCTCACTTTGCAGAGGGAGTCAAAGCGTCGATCTGTCGAAGCCAAAATTAAGGCCGCAGAACTCCTCATTATTAAGACAGACTATCAGTGCACGCTTAAACAATAGGCTGCGATAGATGCCGACCGTGTGGCTACACGCGAGAGGATAGCCCATCTTGAAGAGGAGCTGACTCAGTTGAGGCAGCATTCTTCCGCACTTGACCAAGATTTTGAAAGAATAGGGGCAACCGCGGCCCACCAGGCCCAGGAACTTCGAACCCTTCGTGATTCCAGTAATCAGGCCTTGGACTTCGTCGAGGATAATCGAATCTTGTAGGCCCGTGCTGCTGCGGCGGTTCCTGGAACGGGCTTTACTGATACGGCCCATCGTATCGCTGCACTAAAGGGTTATTTTGGGCCCTTGAGCTCTTATTTTTCTCGTTTCCCCTGAGCTTCATGGTTTATTGTAATTCTCATTTGTAGGCCCGTTTTCTGCTGCAGTTGTACTGCTTTCGACAATATTGTGCCATTTGGCACTTTCTCATTTGCTTGCCTTGGGTTTTCATCCGTAAGGCTCTACAAGCCATTCCATTATTACTCCACAGCCCTTGGTACCATGCACTCTTCTGAATTCTGTATGGAAAACCCCTGTGGCCTTTAATCGTTAGCTTGCCGAGGGTTCAAATTCCATTTAGCCATGATTGCTAGGATGTCCGTCGAGGGTTCTATATAAGCATCGCCTCTAGGGAGGCAATTTGTGCATGCATATTCTTTCGTGCCATCCCAAGACATCCCTCAGCTCCCAAAATCCTCTAGTTATCATGGCTAGCCTCGGCAATTATATCGACACCGCGCCTCTATGAACCTCTCTGGAGTGGAGAGCTTGGGCCCGCTGGGCTTCTAAGGCTGCCACGGTGTTTAATCTATGGTACAATACCCGTCTGAGCCTCATGTCATCCCTGTATGACCGTCGCCAGCAGAGCCTTCTTCACATCCTTTACATCCACTACTTGGACGAAGAGGTGTTCCGCGAAGTTGTCATGCAGCATCATCGCATTTTGTACGCCAGCCGCCTCACTGCCAGTGATTTGGCCACTTGGCTCTTGGTGAACCAGATTTGCCGCAATGCTCAGACTCCGGACGACTTTGCTATCCACGCGTACCGCTGCACCTACCAGCACTGTGTTGCTACACTCTTGGCGACGACCCAGTAATTGCATCCTAGGGCTACAGTCTCCTAGCTGGATCGTAGCGTTTTCATGTATCCCCTTAGCTTTGTTTAGTTGACACTCCAATTTTCCCGAAAGGTCCTTGTTTTCTTTTCTGCATGCGGTAATAATTCGAGTGCCAAACTTCTATCGTGTGTAGTTCGTAGGAGATGTCCGTAGCTACGTTCTGATGTACAGCTTCGGCCTTCTTTGAATGCAATCCCTTTCCTTTCATGCACCGTTGTTTTATGTTACTGGGCCAACTTTGGCCTCCGCTTTTAATTTTCCAGGCTCTCATTTGCAGCCCAATTTTAGGAAACGAAACGCATTAACTTGACCTACTGGTTTTGGCCCATAGCCTAACGAGGTCACGATCCTATCCGTTGCGAGGCAGGCCCAAATAGTGTTTTTCGTTATCTCAGAAGCAATCATGCTAATTTAATGATTTGATGCCTCGATATCTTTGTTGTTCTCTCATGGGGACAAATCCTTCAGATTTGTCCATCACCCAGAATCATGGATTTGACGCTGATGGTGTTCTTTCTTTTCCGAGGCAAGCATGTGCAATCACAGAGCGTCGGCGGAATGCATTTTTCCACCAAACCTACGCACGAGTCTCTGGCCTTGAAGCATTTCCCTATGGGCTCTAGGCCACTTTAGCAAGGAGCTCTGCCACGTGTCGCTTTAGGATTCTCCTCGTTTCCTCCGCCGAAATGACACCACGGGTAAAAACCCCCGGATTAGACGTGGGCACAGGACTCTGACACCTCAGATGGCACCAAGCGCTCCATTCAACCTGTCTGGACAGTCTAATTTTTACAGTTAGCCACGCCTCGTGCTCATCGTTTGGCTTTTAACAAAGACCACCGGAAGGCGAGATGTGGCTCGCAGTAACTCGTACATGGCGGCCAATAACGTTTCTTGCTTTTTCCTGCCATTGCCATGGGTTCCAGCCACCTATACTCAAAGCCAGCTACATGCACCGGGCCCCATCCGAAAGTACTGCCTCAGGAGTCCTTTGTTCTTACCATGGCCTCGTAGGATTTATTCGCCCGTATACGGGCCCTCACTTGGGTCGTGGTCCTTTGAACTTGTATTGGTGGGCTATCGCCTTGGGACGAACTTGGGCTCACAATTCGTCCGCTGCTCCAGCTGTCAGCCCATCACCTAAAGTCTTGGCTCGGGACATTCTCTGTTCTCCATATTCCGATGCATCGCTACATTAATGAACCGTAGCCGTTTTGTCCAAAATCTGTCACCACGCCCTTTCACCTTTTCCGGCAACACTTCAAATCTTTTGCCATTTTCGAGGTGTTTGCTTTCATGGGGAATGTCAGTCCCTTCACCTTTGTCCGTTTGGTTGCCTGGAACGTTATAATCCATTCCTTTAAATCTCCTCATCCCATTGTTGGTCCGAAGCACATCAATACCCATAATGGCAGGTAACACTTTCCCAGATCGATGGACACTTCTGCAGATGCCACCACTGCCTCAGTCGAGGTACCGTTCACCGGGATTCCAGATGTCGATAACAACCAAGAACTCTCGGCACTCGTGGCCCTATTCCTCTCCTCGATCCTGGCTTTTAATAGCCCTTGGTGGATGGAGTGGATTGAATGGTTCTTCAAAAACATCAAAAATACTGCGGTTGAAATCCAGAGCCAAGATCCCAGCCGAAGTGGGAACCAGACGGCTATTCGTCAATAGGCGATGTTTATCACCATGCAGCATGAACACCGGGCTGTTCAGCTCATGCAACGAGGTGGTACCCCGGCAGCTTCTTGCTCCGTCGGGCCGTCGCCACCACCTTCTTAGCCAGGCCTCCTCTTCTGGGATGTGATCCTTAGGAACCGCAACCTAGCAGTTGAAAATGTGTCACTAAGAGGTGACGCCGCCGAGCTCCGCTACGAAGTAGCTTGCCTAAAGGCAGAGATCCAACGTCTCAGGGCTTCTTATGCTGATCTAAGTGCCGAAGCCATTTGTCTCCGTCGGGAATTTCTCCGTTTGATGGAACGCCGGGACAGGACTTAGTTTGCCATAAGTTCTTAGGCTTGTGTCCTGGCCTTCTGGCCATTTATTTGAATAAAGCCCTATTTTCATTTTATTCTGCCTCTGTGCGTCTGTTCCCGCGCATCGTAGTGGATGACGCGCATTATTGACTTGGACTGAATCCTAGGCCGGCCAAGAAACTCTCGATCATCTGTTTTGTCGTAAGTTGGGGTATAGTTGCTTGGAAGCCCAATCATACCTTTTTGTTTGAAAGGTTGTGTCTCTTAAAAGCGTGTGCAATTCTGCCCCCGAGGAGACACCAACCCTGGCTATAAAATTTGTAGCCTGACACTGTTTACTTCATAGTGCAGCCTTACAAGCGACGATGGAACCTCATCCACCAGCGTCACCGCCAAGAGCTCCTTCACCGGACCGAGATTCCTCCAACTCTGAGAGCGAAGCGTCCAGTGGCCTCTCTGAGGAACTTCCGAGAGTCCCTAGCACAGGTTCACGCGTCAAAGCTTCAGTTAATGGACCAGTGTACCCGGCTGAGGCTCTGCCGGCTTTTCGCCCTCGTGGCGCCGCACTTGCTCAAACACTTAGGCCTTTGGCGGTGCCAAGCTCGTCGACTGCCGCGCCATTGTCAGATGCGAGGGCTAACCCAGATGATGGGCCTTTGGCCAACACTGCCTCCTCAATTTCTAAGTACGATTCAGTAGCGGCGAGAATCAGGGAGCTTCAGGCTATAAGCAGGCAGCTTCATGAAACCAGTGCTAAACACAGGGGAGGTCGCCCTCCTCGTTGATGTAACAATGTACCGAGATTAATGTGATAAATGTACTTTTCTTTTCCGCACATGCATCTGACTTTTCTCGATCGCATCATTTGATCTTTCATTTATCACGTCATCTCGTAATTTGGGATTCACAGTATCCGCCTGACGGCCTCAGCCCCACACTTGTGTTAGTGTAATATGCCCAAAAGCCAATCAATGGATGATTGTACATAGTCATGTAAATACATTAAGGTTATTCCAATAAATATGTTTATGAGATAAACGCTTGCACATATTTATTGTGAAGGCCCTCTCCCCGTGGGACCCACCATATTCAGGTATTGTTACATCACATCCCTCAGCCCACACCTTTTCAAGGTTTAATCCTTTACCATGCTGCAGCACTAGGGATTCGAACTCGGGACGTGATGCTTTTTATCCCCCTCAAGGAGAGCACCTTCACCAATTCATCTGCAGATGAATTGGTGAAGGTGCTCTCCTTGAGGGGGATAAAAAGCATCACGTCCCGAGTTCGAATCCCTAGTGCTGCAGCATGGTAAAGGATTAAACCCAAGAGGTGTGGGCTGAGGGATGTGATGTAACAATACCTGAATATGGTGGGTCCCTCGGGGTGAAGGCCTTCACATTTATAACCCTAGAATATTTTATATTCTTAAATGTCCATAGTCGATTATTATTATGGATGGGTTGTAATAATAAATTAAGACTAGCGTATGTTGAGAATTATATGAGATATGAATTCTACATACGGGTACAAGTTAGAGAACTTGTGGACTGGACCGACCCAACATAAGAACACTACATGGAACGTTATATGATTGTCATTAGTAGTTCTTATATGTATTGTCCTTAGACCTGAGATCATCAAGGTTCCCAACATGTGAGTCATATACTTTGATATTACTCTTGGCTATTCGTAACTGAGTAGACCTTAGTGTTATCATTGGGTATATGATATAATGTGTAGTGGGTTTTGTATGATCAAGATGGGATTCGTCCAACCCTTATAACGGGTATATTATCAGATGGGCCTCTTGATAGAGTTGAACTGTAAATGCATGGCCAAGCTCGGATTATGTGATATGGTGATATCATTAGTATCCGTTTTACACAGTTAACTCGGGGATCAAGAAACTTAGATTAAACATATACGAGATTGACTTATTCCATGTCTCCCGTGTTTAATCTTGATAATGTGACGAAAGGACAATGACATGTTTCCGAGGCATAGTGAATCAGTACTGATCTTGTCGTTTGGTTAGCAATGATGTGTTGCTAGAGACCGCTCATTGTTTATAATTGTAAAATGAGATTTTACAATTATTGCCAAACGTTACAAGTGCCTACAGGGTCACACACTTAGAACTGTTGATTCGAGCTGGTGGTTGAACCATGGTTGGACAGTGGTTCGACCAGGTGGTTGGACCATGGTTGGACCGTGGATGGACCAAGGTCGTTTTGGTTCACTAATTGCCTTAATTATTGAACCAGAATTAGTGCTGTGATGTATTGATATATGATAATGCATTAGTGGTAGACAAGATAATGGGAATCATAATCATGAGAGTTGATGGACCATTATGTTGGCCCTTTGTCTAATTAAACTATGCATTGATTGAGAATGAGTAGAGTGTGAAGTGTGATCAGGTTTTCAGACCAAGTCATTTAACTACACACCATATTCATTCACACAGGAAAAACTTAAGTGAGACTTGAGTTTTCAGATACACATCCCTTTCTTTGAGAAAGAAAGAAACACATCAAACGCAAGTTCTAGCTCTCGGTTTTCTGCAGCTAACACTGCGGTTCGGGAGTGCTCGGGTTAGTGATCGTGGGACGATTGCTAGCTAGACATCGACGGTTTGTGTGGATACCATAGAGGAGCAGTATTTTGTCCGGTTCTTGCTGATTCAACTAAACAGTTGAGTGAAAGATCTCAACCATTTCCAGGTACACGATTTTTGTTATTCAGTTTACTCTGTTTCACATGGATCCTCCATGAGTTCCGGGCTTTCCGTTGCGTGTATTGTTTCATTTTTTGCATGCCCGGTAACTTACAGTGGTAGCGGAGCAACCTTGTGAAACGCTAAACCGAATTTGTTGTGCATATGTATGATATGCTCCTGTTGATATACATGATATGTTGTATGTGATGTAGCATGATCATGATATATTGAATTCGTTTTGTATATGTGATATATATATTGAAGTTGTTTTTGTAAAAAGTGTTTTGACAACAAGCACTTGATTGGTATGTGATACAAATCAAGGTGTTTTTGGCAGTAAGTCGAAGGAGTTCAACAAAGCAAAAATCGATTGTCAGTTTTAGTATAGAACGATTATCGTTCTAGTACAGCAGGGCCTAAACATCGATGTTGGTTAGACGAACATCGATGTTCAGATGAAGATTACCCTTGGCCGAACCTACTAAACATCGATGTTGTGTGACAAACATCGATGTTTTATGAAGATTGGCTTTGGCAGATTTTTTAAACATCGATGTTGTATGACAAACATCGATGTTCACATGTCGAGTGGCCTTGGCAGAATTCTTAAACATCGATGTTCATAGTCGAACATCGATGTTCAGGAGTTCTGTCAAGTTGATTTGAGACTCTAATTCTCAAACATCGATGTTTAAAAGTTAGACATCGATGTTTAAAAGTACTGCCAGAATTCTTGAACTATTAGAACTCTAAAACGTCGATGTTCAAGAATTAAACATCGATGTTCTTGAACTCTGCCAAATAGTTTGGCGTTCCAGATTCTCAATAACATCGATGTTCAGATCAAGACATCGATGTTCTTGAGCACTGGCAAGTAGTTGGGAGAATCAGATTCTCAAAACATCGATGTTTCAGGTTAAACATCGATGTTTCAGGTTAAACATCGATGTTCTTATGTATTTTTGGTTTCCAAATTTACAAAACATCAATATATGATTTGTTGATTATATGCATGTGATGTATGAACATAATATGTTGATGTAAATATTAAGTTCCTCTTGTGTTGCCTTCTATGATAAGCACTCATCATTGCTTAGATTAACACTTGGTAGGTTTTGCCAAAGCAAGGTGCCAATATTTATCCTAGCAAGGTGCGATGGGATAATTGTAATATCCAAACTGCTTATTGTGGGTTGAACTTAACTAGGTCATCTTAATAGGATTGAGGACTTAGAGGCAAAGAGTTGAGTTATGCCTATGAGATAGACAAGAACAAGTGTTGTTCACTCAACTATCCAAGAGTTGCATGAGATGTAATTGACAAGAGTTTTCTACCTAAATAACTATGATGTAAGTGATAAGCCAAAGCTGACTTATCTTGTAGTGAAATATGGATCTTGGCCTACTTATCATTATCTTGATTCATAGTAGGAGCATCATTTAATAGAATTCCTTGTTAAGTGATTTTATGTATACATGACTCTTATTTGTGTGAGTTGATCATTGTTGTAGAGCTACCATGGCACAAAACTCTAGCACACAATCACTGTGATCTATCCTTGAGAAGGAAAAGCTGAATGGGAATAACTTCCCAAAGTGGCATCGCAATTTGAGGATAGTCCTCAAATAAGAAAAGAAGTTGTATGTCCTTGAAGGGCCTGTTCCTAATGAACCGGCGCCTAATGCTCCTAGGGCGGAAAGAGATGCTTACAAGAAGCATGTTGATGATGCATTGGATGTTGCATGCCTTATGCTTGTTAATATGGACTCTGAGCTTCAGAAGCAACATGAGAACTTGGGTGCGTTCGATATGATCGAACATCTGAAAATGCTTTTTGAAGAGCAAGCAAGGCATGAGAGGTATGAGACCTCTAAGGCATTGTTCCAATGCAAGATGGCTGAGTCATCACCGGTGAGACCTCATGTGCTCAAAATGATTGGATACATTGAGAGGCTTGAGGGTCTAGGTTTTCCTTTGCAAAAGGAGTTGGTTGTTGATCTAGTCTTGCAATCGTTGCCGGATAGTTACAGCCAATTTGTCATGAATTTCAATAAGAATCATCTTGACAAATCTTTGTCTGAGTTGCTTAACATGTTTAGTTGAGCAACAAATGAAGGCAAACAAATCCAACAACATTTTGATGGTTGGAAAAGGCAATGGAAAGGGTAAAGCCAAGTTTTACAAGAAGAAGAAATGTGCCAAAAAGTTTGGTGCATTTGCATC
The DNA here is from genome assembly GCA_028386065.3 of Turnera subulata. Classification (NCBI taxonomy): domain Eukaryota; kingdom Viridiplantae; phylum Streptophyta; class Magnoliopsida; order Malpighiales; family Passifloraceae; genus Turnera; species Turnera subulata. Next base: position 30,086 of record JAKUCV010003121.1, on the reverse strand, counting down.
TTCTTGTTCCCATGTGCTGAAACCCAAAGGTGGTATTACAAAGGAAGGACAATGTTTCCATTGCAACAAACCTGGCCATTGAAAATGCAACTGCCCTGTTTACCTTGAAGAGGTGAAGAAACAGAAGGGAAGTAAGACTTCCACTTCAGGTATTTTTGTTATAGAAGCTAATATATCTATCTCTGCATCATGGGTATTAGATACCGGATATGGTTCTCACATTTGTGTAAATGTGCAGGAACTGAGAAAGAGTAGAAGATTAGCAAAGGGAGAGATAGACCTGCGCGTTGGAAATGGAGCAAGAGTTGCTGCATCAACCGTAGGGACTTACCATCTACCCATACCGAGTGGTTTCGTTTTAGAACTTGACGATTGCTATTATGTTCCTACCATAAGCAGGAATTTGATTTCTGTTTCTTGTTTGGACAAGAAAGGTTTTTCATTTGTAATAAAGAACAATTGTTGTTCTATTTATTTCAATGATATTTATTATGGTGGTGCATATTTAAGCAATGGTTTGTATGTTCTAAACCTAGAAACACCAATCTATAACATTAATACGAAGAAGGTTAGATTAAGCGATTCTAATGAAACCTACCTTTGGCATTGTCGTTTGGGCCATATAAACGAGACTCGTATTTCTAAACTCCATAAAGATAGACTTTTAAACTCATTTGATTTTGAATCACATGAGACATGTGAGTCATGTTTATTAGGCAAAATGACGAAGGCTCCTTTTGCTGGTAAAGGTGAAAGAGCTTCGGACTTGTTAGGTCTTATACATTCTGATGTATGTGGACCTATGTCAACACAGGCTAGAGGTGGTTTTCAGTATTTCATTACATTTACTGATGATTACAGTAGATATGGCTATGTGTATCTTGTGAAACACAAGTCAGAATCCTTTGAAAAGTTCAAACAATTCAAGAGTGAAGTACAGAATCAACTCGGCAAGAGTATTAAAATGCTTCGGTCTGATCGAGGAGGTGAATACTTAGACCGAGATTTTCTTGATCATCTAAAGCAATGTGGTATAGTATCACAACTTACTCCACTAGGTACGCCTCAATAGAATGGTGTATCTGAAAGGAGGAATAGAACTTTGTTAGACATGGTTCGTTCTATGATGAGTCAAGCTGACCTTCCTTCTTCATTTTGGGGACATGCATTATTAAGTGCTGCCTTTACACTTAACCGTGTTCCATCTAAATCGGTTGAAAAGACACCATATGAGATATGGATAGGGAACTGTCCCAATTTGTCTTTTATGAGGATCTGGGGTTGTGAGGCTTTCGTGAGACGAGAAGCATCAGATAAACTCGGCCCTAAATCCGTCAAGTGCCTTTTTGTTGGATATCCTAAGGAAACTAAAGGATATTATTTCTATAATCTCACAGAGCACAAAGTTTTTGTTGCTCGTACTGGTATTTTTCTAGAAAGAGAATTCATTTCTAGAAAGATCAGTGGGAGAAAAATAGAACTCGAAGAAGTTCGAGGTATCGAGGCTGAGATGGAACAAGGACAGGAACCACAAGATGTTGTGGGTGAAAAACCTGTGCCTGTAATACATGGACTACGTAGGTCTGATAGGACTCGATATGAGCCTGAGAGATATGGATTTCTTATGACTCATACTGGAGATGTGATGCTCATAGAAGAGGATGAGCCCACTTCCTATCAGCAGGCTATTACGGGTCCAGACTCTAAGAAGTGGCTAGAAGCCATGAATTCGGAGATGGAATCCATGTATGAAAACAAGGTATGGACCTTGGTTGATCCACCTGAAGGGGTAAAACCTATTGGGTGCAAGTGGGTCTTTAAGAAAAAGACCGACATGGATGGTAATGTGATTACCTTTAAAGGGCGATTGGTTGCGAAAGGTTTCAAACAAGTTCATGGTATTGACTATGATGAAACTTTCTCACCAGTTGCCATGGTTAAATCCATCAGGATTCTATTGGCCATAGCAGCATACCATGATTATGAGATATGGCAAATGGATGTCAACACCACTTTCCTTAATGGAAATATTTTAGAGGATGTGTACATGATACAACCTGAAGGTTTTGTCACTCCAGAATATGCTAACAAGGTATGCAAGTTGCAAAGATCCATTTATGGATTAAAGCAAGCTTCTAGGAGTTGGAATCTTCGTTTTGATGAAGTAATCAAACAGTTTGGTTTCATTAAAAATGAAGATGAGCCATGTGTTTACAAGAAGGTTAGTGGGAGCACTATCGTTTTCTTGTTATTGTATATTGACGACATTCTTCTCATTGGGAATGATATTCCAACACTACAGTCTGTAAAGACTTGGTGATGCAAGTCACCTAGGCGAATTTGGAAACTTGAAGAATGATGCACGCCAAGGCGACCATGGAGGATGCAATGGTGTCAAGCATGGAATTTGGATGTATTCCAACATGCTCAAAGTTCATCATCATAAGCTTACTTTCAGAGTCAAGTCCAAAATTCGATCTCACAAGAAATTTAAGAAGAAATGGAGATTAAAGTCGAGAACGCGAAGAACTCGTGCGGAAATTCCTGGAGCGTGCAGTCTCAGAAATAAATTCATATCTCGAGATCTACAGCTCGGATTGTTGTGATCTTGGACTCTCTGGAAAGATAAGACGAGGATCTACAACGTTTATGCTGAGCCCAGAAGCGGAATCGGCTGTTTTATTTACTCAAAATGCATTTGAAGTCGACGGACAGAATCTGCCGTTTTCCAAGCATGGAATTCGCATTTGGAATCTGCCGTTTTCCAAATGCCGTTTTCCATGCTGTCCGAAAATTCATTTTTGTCTTTTTTTAATTGGGGTCAAGTCCATGTAATTGGGTTTAATTATTGTGGGCTTTAGTTAATTAGTTTGGGTAAATTTTGTTTGGGTTTATTTGAGTTCGATTCCATGTTGGATTCAATTAAAACCTAGTTGTCTTTGGGTTAGATTAGGTGTCAAACTTGGAGACAAAGTCAAAATCCAATTTGACTAGGATTTGGATTGATGCCGAATTAGGGTTAGGGATTTAGTATAAATAGGGAGTCTTTTCTATTGATTTCAACAGACTATTTTGAGAATAAAATTGCCTTTGAGGTTTTTCTTTGATTGTGGATTCAATCAAATTATTGAGAGTGGATTCTCTTGGTTTTATATTAGGGTTTGAGTTTACTTATCAAGTTTCTTGCTTGTGGCGTTTATTCAATTCCTTGTGATTCTAATCCCTTTGTTGCCTATTCGTTAACTGAGTCTAGGAGGTGAAGAATAGAATTGCTAAAGCCTATTGTTGTGTATCTACTTCTTTGTTGTCTAATCCGTGCAGAGATTAGGAGGTGAAGGAGACTTACACGGCGAGTTTGATTGAGATTGACGATCGGGACAATCAAATAGTTACGGAGGTGGAACTAGTGGATTCTAGGGTTGTTGCCGTATCATCTTTTGGTAGCGGAGCTGAGGTTTCAATCAATCATATCCTTTGTGTTTGTGTTTTAATTTAATCGTGGCCCTTCAATTCCTTGTTCTTTGTTTAGTGTTGTCAATTTATATAAAAAACAAGTGTCGAGCACAGTTCATCGTTACTATTCATCGAGCACTGTGCATTGTTACTGTTCATCGAGCACTGTTTCACCGTTACTGTTCATCGGCGTTACTGTTCACGAAAAAAAAAAGAAAAAAGAGAGTTGAAAATCGACTTGGATATTGTTGGAATTGTGGCCTTGAATTGCAAGATTATCAAGTGTTTCTTGTAGGAAATTGAATTGGTTGATTGTTATTTGTGAATTGGTTGATTGAAATCAAGGAGAAGTTGGATTATTTGCTGTTTTGGAATCGATTTCTGCAGGGGGAAGTGTGCTGTGTTTTTGCGAATTTTGTATATCTGCTGATATACGAAATTTTTCTGCCTGATTACTTTTCTTTGGTGATCTCGATTTGAGCTATTTGTTGTGTTGAGTGATTGTTGTTTCATAATTGCTCAATTGTGCTAATATTCATTCACATACATATTCTTGTTCTTGTGTGTGATCAATCTTTCTTTCTTGGAGTCAAATTTGCTTCTAGAATTGATAATCCTTTCTTTCTTCTTTGGGATTTCTTTGATTTCTTGAATTAAATTGCTGCTGGTTGGTTGCTTGATTTTGTTTTATTTGAACCTAACATATAAAACTGAAGCAGAATCAAGAGTGGTAAAAGGATGAGTGTTACATCTATTGCCATTGAGTGCAAACACGAGAGAACAATTCAAGAGAGTAAACACGTGAGGGAGTGGTGAGAAAATATTTTTCTACTAACACTTTCTTGCAGGTGATACATCATGGATGGTTCTAGTGATGATGATAGGCCTGCTACTATGGCGGATTTTCGGGAGTTGCTCCAACGATTGGATATGTCATTTAAAGAGGCGATTGATCGGATGAATAGGCATGTGCTTGATACTCAAGTCAAGGAAGATGGAGTTGAGTAGAGGGAGAATCTTTTTCAAACTAGATGTTTGATTAGTGACAAGGCACATAGCATGATCATTGATGGGGGAAGCCACACCAATATGGCGAGCACATATATGGTGGAAAGTTTAGGATTGGAATTTTTGGAGCATCCTAGACCCTATCGGCTACAAAGGACGAGTGACATGGGAGAAATTGAGGTAACCAAACAAGTCATGGTTTCTTTTTCCATTGGCCGGTATTTTGACCAAGTGTTGTGTGATGTTGTGCCTATGGATACATGTCATATATTGCTTGGGAGATCTTGGCAATATGATAGGAATGTGGAACATGATGGTCGAAGAAATAGGTATACATTCACCATGGGTGAGAGGAAGATAACACTTGGACCCTTACCTCCAAAGGAAGTTGATGGGGATCAATTGCATGTTAAAAGTCAAGTGGAAGCATGGCAAGCCAAGAAGGCCAAAGCTCAAGCAAAGCATGATGACTTTGAAGAGGGCTTTAAGAGAATAGATGAAGCTGTTTAAGCTGTTGCTAAATTTTTGAAGTCGTTCGAAGAACTTTGGATAAGAGAGGAAGAGAGGGAGGCTGAGAGCCTTGCAAAAAGAGAGCTAGAGAGGGAGGCTGAGAGCCTTGCAAAAGGAGAGGAGAGCTCAAAAGAAAAATTTGAGGAGAAAGAAAAGAAAGAGAAAGCCGAGTGTGAGAGAAGAAAAGAGATAAAAGATGCCTCAAAAGAAATTGTTTTAAAAGGCTCAAATGAGAGAGATGTGAGGGTTGAATATGAGGAAAAGCAGAGTTTGTTTGTACTCTTATACAAAGAGGCTTGGTTTAAAGCTAATATTAACCCTTGTCTTTCTAGATGTGATGTGTTTCTTTTGCAGGTTCCTAAAGATGCTTGTCCTAAAGGATTGCCGGTCCTGGAAGAAGATGGATCTATATATAGGGCGCCGATTACAATCAAAAGGGAGTATCAAGTTTTAAGTTCCTTTTCTATGAATTTAATGCCTAAATTGGATAACATGACGAGTAATTTAAATTCTTACTTTATTGATTTTCATCCACATAAATTACTTGTTATGCATACTTTTGAGTTATTGTTTTGGAAGGAACAAATTAATGCTACCTGCATGTTGCTTGATCCGGGAGGAGAAGCTAGAAGCTTGAAGCCTGATCTTTTGCACATCATGATGGGTTCGCAAGGTGAGTACAGTGATCGTACCATCGTTGATATTGCTGAATTTTCTCCTATTGACTTTGTAGGTATCGATTCGAGGACGAATCGCTTTGAGGAGGGAGGGAATGATGCAAGTCACCTAGGTGAATTTGGAAACTTGAAGAATGATGCACGCTAAGGCGACCATGGAGGATGCAATGGTGTCAAGCATGGAATTTGGATGTATTCCAACAAGCTCAAAGTTCATCATCATAAGCTTACTTTCAGAGTCAAGTCCAAAATTCGATCTCACAAGAAATTTAAGAAGAGATGGAGATTAAAGTCGAGAACACGAAGAACTCGCGCGGAAATCAGAGCTAAAAGTGACCTGCAAGAAATGTGCTAATGGGCTGGCCAAACTCTGAAGAATAATTAATTTGGACCCTTAAATCCATTCCTAACCCAGGAATAAATCATCTCATTTATTATTTGGTAAAAACAAATAAAAGGCCCAAATATATTTTAATGCGAATAAACCTCATCATATGTTTTTATCCTAAGGTTAAATCATCTAATTAATCCTAGGATTTAAGTGCATAAAGGTTTATGTCATCAAAATATATTAATTCTACTAAATTAAAATTCATATCATGCTTGAACCTTGGACCAAATCATCTCATTGATCCTAAGTTTACACATGTGCAAAGTCTAATTTAGTAAAATTTTTGCGGGTCAAATTTGGGTGTTCACCCCCGGCTGGCGCGCTTGAAGGAGCTGGACCACGCCCCCGATGACACGTAGCCTGTAAAAAACTAAATAAGTTATTGTATTAATTAATCTAGTCAATCACATTATTCTAATGTAATTAATTTAATATCCAAGTAACCCAATAAAATTGATTGAAAATATTATTTATCTCTATATTTTTTAAATATATTCAACAATTTGTTTGGTAACTTGTTTTCAATTTTTTTAACAGAATTTTTTAAAAAGATTAAATAAAATAATTTTGTACAGTTACTAACTAAACACATTATAACAACAATATATATATATATATATATATATATATATATGATAATTGTTTTTTTTGGTACATGTACATAATAATAGTTAATCAAATTATATTCACTTTTTTATTAAGAGAAAATCTGGGCAAGCCACCACTGCTACCCACACCGGAAGAACAAGAAACCAGCCCACGCTTCTTCCACGTCCTCCGCCACAAAACCAATCGACGAGTGGAAGCTCAAGCGGGCCCTCATTGACTTCCTCAAGACCTCCCTCTCCGCCTCTGTTAGGACACATAGTTTAATTTCCCATTTTTGGTGCTCTCCCGTTTCTGGCGGATTCGAAAAGGGATAACACAAGAAGGATAAGAGAAAGGTTAGGTCAGTTATTAGACCCGGCCCAGACAGGCCCAGAAAAGGTCATGGGTTAAGGTTCACTGGTCGAACCGAATTCAAAGATTCAATTTTTTTTTTTTGAGAACTGGATACTTCATTTCATGACAAGAAATCAAACACAACCAGCATCGTCTAACTTAACCAGATGGTCAAGAGCATCCGGCAAGTCAGAGGACCAACATAGTAAAGGGTTCAAAGGAGAAGCCCACCTACTGATTGCATCAGCAACTTTATTACATGTTCGAGGAATATAAGATGGAATAAAGTCTAAAAATAAAGTAGAAAATTGCAAAATATCATGAATGATATGGCCAAAATAGGACGGCGAGGAGCGCCGGGTGGATATTGCCTGAATAATTTCCAAATTGTCCGCCTCAAGGACAAGGCGCTGGATCTGCAGAGTGGTTGCCAGTTGTAAGCCCATTCGAATACATAATGCCTCACCATCTCGTATTGCATACTTAGAGTTTAAGTAGCTCGCTTGGGCAGCAATAACTTTACCACGATCATCTTGCAGTATAAAGCCAAATCCTGACCCTGAGTTTGGAAATGAGGACATATCAGTATTGAGCTTCACGTAACCTGGCGGAGGCAGCTTCCAACTCTGGGTAGTAGCAATAGGAGCGGTCTGCTGAGAAGCACCCTGTGCCAGTTGATATTGCCTAAGGAGATCCATTGCACTATGTACCACCATCGACACAGGTACCGTTTTACTCTGGAAAACAAGGGAGTTCCTAACCTTCCAAATATCCCACATGACCATGTGATGTCGCGCACCAGCTTCCCACCCATGGTTTGTGGTAGGGGTGAGCATGCGGACCGAACAAACCAAATTAACCGGTGTTCGAACCAGAATACACATAATTTAGGCAGTCTCCGGACCGAATTAAAGATTCCAGTTTGGTTTGGTCAGGACAGAATAACCATTTTGGTTTGGTTTGGACACCTTGAGCAAAATTCGGTCAGACCGAAAAACCAATCGGTCTTTGTCCTTTTTTTTTTTTTAATAACCTCCCAGGAAACGTATTGTTTATGTTAAGAGAAGGAAAAAAAATAAAACAAAAAAAAACCCACAGGCCCAACCAATGACACGATAGTATGTTAGTATCCTTTTAGAATTCTCAATTCTTAAAAACCTAAAAACCTATTCCCAATCCCCACTCCCCTAACGTCTTCAATTGAAGCCCTTAGGCCTCTCAATTTTGGCGATGGTGAGCTGCGAGAGGTCGACCATGGCGAGTGCTGGACTTGTATTTTCATTTTTTTTCTTCTTTGCTGCCTTCCTATTCTTACCTTTGTTCTTATTGGCTTCTTTGTCCAAGATGAAAGGTGTAGTGTTTTTTATTTAATAGACTTGATACTAGGACAATTCTTGCGGGAGTGACTTTCGTTTGGATATGTTTGGGTTTGATTTGATCATGGGTTAATGAAGAGATTAAAGCATGGGGAAGGAGATGTTGCAGATGAGAAGGAAGAGGAGGAGGAAGAAGGGGAAGTATTGGGTTTAGCCATTTAGATTTAGATTTCTATTTTTCTCTCTTTCTTTTTTTGCATTTTTTTGGCCTTTGTGGACAATCGTGTCGTGTTGCTTTTGAAATTGAGAGAGGAAAGGATAAGTACTGGGTTTAGGAGATTTGAATTTTTTTTTTGTTTTTGGATTTTTGCATTTCTTGTTTATGCTTTTCTTATTTGGACAATTCGGTCTAATTGGTGTCCGAACCGAAATATTTCGATCAATTCGGGTTCGAACATTTGTTCGGACACCCTTGGACAAAATTCGGTCAGACCGAAGATCGAACCAAAATATGCTGACCGAACCAAATTACCCGAATACTCTCCCCTAGTTTGTGGTAATCTACTGTAGCCATGCTCCACATGAGCTCGTACCGGCGTCTGGTAGAATAACTTGGAACGAGTAGCACTGCCAGACCGACTGAGTCCAGGGACAAGAAACAAACAAGTGTAATGAAGTTTCGGTACCAATCTGACAACAAGGACATATGGAGTCGATGGGTACATGTCTAGAATGCAGATTGGACCGGACCGGTAGAATATTCGTGCATAACTTCCAAGCAAAGAAACGGATCTTAGGGGGAATGGTGAGCCTCCAGAAGTTCCGCCACCATGATTTCCATTCCCGATCAGTGGTCGACTCCTAGGAAGCAATCTGAGGATGAAGGCAGTTAAGAGCAACCTGATATCTGGATTTTACAGTAAACAATCCAGTATTCGTGAAGAACCAACCCTTCTCATCACCCTGCTCACCTACGGCCAAATGGATGCTCTTAATCAAACTGTCTTCCTCGATAGAGAAGATAGTATTAATCAGTGCCCTGTTCCAATCACATGTTCTGTTATCAATAAGGTCACTCACCAAGGCATCACTAGGCAGGATAGACACCGGAGAAGTAACTTTAAACAGACCCGGGCATGGGAGCCAGCTCTCACCCCATACACGGGTATTTCTGCCATTTCCAATGGACTTAAATAACCCCTCCTCCAAGACATAACAGGCACCAAAGAAACTTCTCCAAGTATAGCTGGGTTGGTACCCCAACTGCGCGTCCAAAAAAGAGAGAGTGAGGATAATATCTAGCTTTCAGGATTCGAGCTAGTAAGCTATTCTCATCACGTATCAGTCGAAAACCCTGTTTTGAAAGAAAAGCTAGGTTAGTGGCCTCAAAAGGACGAAACCCCATCCCACCAATGGACTTAGAGCAGCAGAGCTTTTCCCAAGCCAACCAATGAATCCTACGGCATCCATCTCTGTGACCCCACCAGAATTGGCGAACCAATCCTTCCAACTTATCACATATAATATATGGGAGTTTAAAACAGGTCACAAAATAGTTGGGAATAGATTGGACCACAGACTTAATAAAGATCTCTCTCCCTGCATCAGTTAGGAACTGCTCCTTCCACTGTCCCATTTTCTTCGCAACTCTATCACAGATAGCCTCGAATATAACCTTCTTGGACCGTCCAACTAGGGCTGGAAGACCAAGGTACTTATCTAAGGTATCAACTGCCTTCACCTCCATATCCCTTTGGATTTTAGATTGCATCTCATTAGGTACATTACGGCTAAAGAACACCTCAGATTTTTCAAGGTTAATTTTTTGGCAAGAGGCCACTTCATACTGTGAAAGAATCGAAGAAATAACACCCGCCTCCCATTGATTAGCCCGAGCAAACAGAATACTATCATCAGCAAAGAAAAGGTGAGAGACTTGCGGGGCACGACTACAAACACGGATCCATGCAGCTGACCAGATGTTGTAGCTCTATTGATAAGAGCCGACAAACCTTCAGCACGAAAGAGGAATAAGTAGGGAGACAATGGGTCCCCCTGTCTCAGCCCTCTTTGGGGCAATATGTGTCCCTGTGGAGAACGATTAATCAGGAGAGAATAGCTCACAGTGGTAACACACTTCATCACCAATTGCACCCAGGGAGCAGGGAAACCCAACTTCTGTAGTAGAGCCTCCAAGAAGCACCAATCGACCCGATCATAAGCCTTGCTCATATCCAGCTTCAAGCCCATAAAACCCTTCTGACTCTGGCATTTATGTTTCATATAATGGATAGTCTCAAAGGGAATGAGTGCACTATCGGTGATCAAACGACCAGGAATAAAAGCACTCTGTTCCGGGCCTATAAGGGCTGGAAGAATCTCACGAAGTCTATTAGCAATGGTTTTAGTAATAATCTTGAAAACCACATTGTATAGACTGATCGGTCTGAACTGACTACACTGATCTGCATTCTTCACCTTAGAAATCAACGTAACACACGTATGATTAAGTGAAGACGGATCCCCCCATTATTTAGAACATCCAACACCATCCGACAGACATCAGTACCCACCCGTTGCCAGTACCGTTGGAAGAATACTGGAGGAAAGCTGTCCGGCCCCGGAGCCTTAGACGGATGCATATGAATCAAAGGCTTATACACCTCCTCTCAGGTGTACAGCCGAAGCAGTGCTTGTCGCATAGCATCAGTCACACGTTCTGATAGACAATCAATAACCGGTTCTAGCACCCTAGTACCTTCAGATGTAAAAAAGTCAGAGTAGAAGTCAATAAAAGCATTAGAGATACCTGCCAAATTCGTGCGCACCTCCTCAGAAACTATAGCGATGCGCTTAATTTGATTAGTCTTTTTTCTCTGACTAGCTTTGTGAAAAAAGTACTTGGTCTGCTTATCCCCTTCCTTCAACCATTGCACTTTAGAACGTTGAGCCCACATCACCTCCTCCTTTCTGATCAAATCTTCCATCTCAGAGTTAACAAGTTGAGCCCGACTAACCACCTGATGGATTTGAGGTCTGGCATTTAGTCGGTCCAGCTCTTTACGTTTCTACACCAGGAGACGAGTCACATTCCCAAAGGTTTCCCTACTCCACACACTTAATGATTCCCTACGCTGACCCAGCTTAGACTGTATATTCGCCACCGTAGACGGTTCAGAGGGACCTCGCCAAGCTCCATCAATTACATCACCGCACCCCGACTCTCAAATCCACATAGCTTCAAACCGGAAGAGTTTGGGTGGGGTCGAATTATGGGAAGGCCGGCCATGGATAAAGAGCTTGATAGGATTTTGATCCAACTTCTGCCTCGGGAGATGTTGAACATGATAATTAACAAACTGATGCATTCATGTCTATGAAGCAACAAAGCGATCCAGACGCTCTTCTATAGCATCATCATCCTCCCCCCTAACCCACATAAAATTACAGCCATGAAAACCCAAGTCATGTAACTGGCAGGCTACTAAGGCATCATGGAATCTTTGCATGTCCCTGGAGGCACGAATGGCCCCTCCCTGCTTCTCATGGAGGAACAAGATTTCATTGAAATCACCTCCACATATCCACGGCAAAGAAGAGTGTGTGGCTACTGTTTGCAGCAACTCCCACGATCTCCACTTATCAGCTCCCGCAGGCCATCCATAGAACCCAATAAAGCGCCACTCCAACTCAACATCTCCACCCTGGACAACAACATCAATGTGGTGTAAACTAAGAGAATGTAAAGTAACCTGACAAACATCTTTCCAGAGAAGAGCAAGCCCCCACTACGATGCCTCCCGTCACCTTCACATTCTCTCACAATTAAACCCTCCCATCTTAACCTCCTCTGAATACTTTCCATCTCCTGTTGTTTCAACCAAGTTTCCGAAAGGAACACTAGGAAGGGATTTTCAAGCTGGATGAGCTTGCATAAAAGGGAAATTGCACCTGGATCCCCCAAACCACGACAATTCCAACATAAGATACTCATGATGCTTAGCGGGGTTGCTCCACAACCTCCGCCGTTAGTAAAACATCAGTCTCCGTATTAATGAAAACCTGTTTCATCTTCTTCTCAGCTCCCTGACTTTCTGAATCCATATCTTCCATTCGCAGATCATCACTACTCCGCTTCACCAAAAGGGACCTACACTACACCTGCTCACGAGGTTCCCCAAACCTTTCTCTCTGTTTCCAGGACCTGGAATCACTTGCATGATCCAATCTGCTAGGAACCTCATTTTGAGGCTCCAAAGAGATCTCATTAGCACACACATCAGCGAGGAGTATAGGAGATGGATTAGAGACCTGCTTCTTTTGAATTTTAGCCGTCTTGACACGCCTATGAGCTGTTGCACACAAAGCTGATCCCTTCTTTGTAGTCACATCTGACACCGTCCCCCTCCCCTGACTGAAGGACAGGAGATTAAGAGTGTTCTCCTCAATGGGCAAGCGATCAAGCACCTTAGCTGGTGGACAAACATTAGCTTTAGTAGTGGTGCTTGGACCAGCAGACAGAGAAGGGTTAACCTGTGACTCACGCTTCGTCTTCGGGGTGTGTAACCCGTTGGAAGTAACCCCCTGCAGACCTCATGTAGTGCCTCCGTCTCTGGTTGTAGAATAGAATCCCGTTGCCCCCCTATGCAACCCGTATAGTCCCGATTTTGAAAGTGGATTGCACTTCCACATCCACATCCTTATGGCTCGGATTGTGGTGAGTCGGTGAATGAGTGCAGCTGCCAGACACCATGGACTCAGTAGAAGGCTTAAAAATCAGTCGCTTGCCACCCTATCCGACCCTCCTTCACTGCCAGAACGAGTACCCGTCACGCTTCGAGGGGTAGCTCGCAACCAATCTCCATACGGAGTATCTGTGAGGTCGAGCTGCTCCTCATCACCTGCAGTACAATCCCTATCAACATGCCCTAAACAGCCACAGTAGAAAAAAAACATAGGGAGCCTCTCATATTTGAAATACACCCACACCGGTTCCCCATTCCTTCGACCAACCAGCGAACCTCGTACCAAGGGTTTGCGGACATCAAAGACTATCCGAAAACGAAAAAGGATCAATTTAACTAACCCGAATAATAATTATTAAATAATTTATTACTTTAATCTATATATTCTACTATTTACCTTCTTTGGCTTATGGATTTTTTTTATATAACTACTCCATCTTATACTTTGAATTTCTCAGATCTTGATAGACTCAAACAAGATAGATGGGTTTAAGGATATGTTATTCATCTCACAAGGAGGCTGTATTTATAGTACAAAGTAGATACTATACAAGGAAAATATTCACAATCACTACAATCACTCACAATCTCTCTAATTACTCTCAATTACTCTAATTTCTCACTAATTAATCTAATTCCTACAATCACTCCTAAATTATATTTACAAACCATAATTTGTGCCATAACTCACGCCAACACTCCCCCTCAAGCTGGAGCATAGATATCACACATGCCCAGCTTGACAAGCGAGTTATCAAAAACTTGTCTAGAAACAGCTTTTGTCAATATATCAGCCAATTGCTCTGTGGTCTTGACATATGGAGCTTCAATGATCTTGCCTTCAAACTTCTCATATATAAAGTTTCGATCAATCTCCACATGTTTTGTCCGATCATGTTGAACTGGATTTTCTGCAATCTTAATAGCAGATTGATTATCACAATATAGCTTCATAGATCCTTCTTGAGAAAAACCAAGTTCCTCCATAAGTTGCTTTAGCCATAATAACTCTTGGATTCCTTTTACCATTGCTCTATACTCAGCCTCAGCACTTGATAAAGAAACAACTTTTTGCTTCTTACTCTTCCAAGTGACTAGATTTCCTCCCACAAAAGTGAAGTATCCAGTTGTAGATCGTCTCATTTCTCCTTTTGCACCCCAATCTGAATCACAATAGCCAATGATGCTTGCATTTCCATGCTTAGAAAATAGAAGGCCTTTTCCGGGTGCTGACTTTAAATACCTCAGTATCCTTATGACAGCATTCATATGGACCTCACTTGGATTATGCATAAACCTGCTCACCACACTAACTGCATATGCAATATCAGGTCGTGTATGAGACAAGTATATCAAACGTCCAACTAACCTTTGATATCTCCCTTTATCAGTAGGAACCTGATCATTTAGTTCTTCAAGACCGTGATTTTGCTCCATGGGCGTATGTAAAGGCTGACACCCAAGCATGCCAGTTTCTTTCAACAAATCTAACACATACTTGCGTTGTGACAAGAATATTCCTTGCTTAGACCTGATAACTTCAATACCCAAAAAATATTTTAAGCCTCCAAGATCCTTCATATCAAACTCAGAAGCTAAGTGAGCCTTCAACCTAGCCATTTCATCCAAATCATTACCGGTAACAATCATGTCATCAACATAAATGATTAATGCAGTGGTCTTGTCATTGTGCCTTTTTAGGAATAAAGTATGATCAGAATTACTTTGAACATATCCATACTTCTTCATAGCGAGTCGAAATCTACCAAACCATGCTCTTGGTGATTGTTTCAAACCATACAATGCCTTCTTCAATTTACATACCATCTTCGAATCATCAGTAGAATCGAAACCAGGAGGCATACTCATATAAACCTCCTCAGATAAATCACCATGTAAGAAGGCATTTTTCACATCATACTGTTGCAATGGCCAATCAAAATTTGCAGCAAGAGACAAAAGCACTCTAATAGTATTTAATTTTGCGACAGGTGCAAAAGTCTCCTGGTAGTCAATACCGTAGGTCTGAGTAAAGCCACGAGCAACTAACCTTGCTTTATAACGTTCAATTGTACCATCTGGGTTATGTTTGACTGTAAATATCCATTTGCATCCAACAGGTTTCTTCCCTTCTGGCAAAGCCACAACATCCCAAGTTTGATTCTTCTCAAGTGCTCGCATCTCCTCAGCCATAGCTTTTGCCCATTCAGGATCATCTAGTGCATCTTGAACCTGTGTAGGTATATTAACTCCAGCCATGTGATTAGCAAAACCTTGAATGGTATGAGGTAAGTGCTGAGTAGAGACATAATGAGCAATTGGATACTTCATAGGTCTGGAATTATCAGGTGAATATCTCTCTGGTGGTTTTCCTCGATTACTCCGAGGAGGTAGTTGAAACCTGTTATCATCACTAGAAATTGCTGGGGTATTGTCAACAATTAAATTGTCAGTATTATCCTTTAACTGAATACATACCTCAGGCTCATTAGCAAAGGAAGAAAAATTGGTAGGTACTGTTGGTGGAGAGAGGGGTTCTTCATCACATGCTTCTGGTAGTATGCATGCTTCTGGTAGTATGCCCAAATTTGTAGAATCATCATTCATCCTATCTGGAAGCATGAACATCCAATTCGGCTCTTCAACTGTCATCTCCCCCTGAAGAGAAGAATTGGCTTCGTGGGGAGAATGATACATTTCTGTTTCCAAGAAAGTCACATCCATAGTAACATAGGTGCGCTTCGTTGGAGGATGATAACACTTGTATCCCTTTTGATGTGGCAAATACCCCATGAATACACACTTAAGGGCACAGGGATCAAGCTTGGTACGCTGATGTTTAGGAAGATGAACAAAGACAACACACCCAAATACTCGTGGCGGTAAGTGTAAACTTGAGGTCATCGTCACCGTTGATGATAATGTCTCCAAAGGTGTTTTGAACTGAAGAACACTACTAGGCACACGATTCATTAGATACACAGCATAAACAATAGCATCTCCCCAAGCATTTGGCTTCATGTGTGCATCAATAAGACAAGCACGTGTGATCTCGAGTATATGGCGATTCTTTCGTTCGGCCACACCATTCTGTTGAGGTGTAAATGGGCAAGTTGTCTCATGGATAATACCCTGATCCTGGAGATAAGTTTTGAAGACATGGTTGACAAACTCACCACCATTATCAGACCTTAAAACTTTCATCGTGGCAGAAAATTGTGTCTTTATCAATTGATGAAATGAGCGGAAGCATTGAAAAACATCACTTTTATGTTTCATCAAATAAAGCCAAGTCATACGACTGAAATCATCAACAAATATCACAAACCAACGATATCCATTTGCTGTCAACACAGGAGCAGGACCCCACACATCAGAATGAACTAAAGCAAATGGTTCAATCACTTTATTCGTACTCAAAGAGTAAGTAGCACGATGGCTCTTCGCCAAAACACAAACATCACAATGAAAATCAGCAGGAGTGCAATCTGAAAAGAAGGAAGGAAATAAGTGTTTTATGTAGCCAAAAGAAGCATGACCAAGTCGACGATGCCACGTCCAGATTTGATTCCCTTTAGAACCAGAAGAACCTCGAGAGGACAGAGCAGTGCCTGAACAAACTTCATCTACATAATACAACCCCCCTCTCTTAGTACCACGCCCAATAATCTCCTTGCTGTTGAGATCCTGAAATAGGCAAAATTGAGGATACATTAATACAAGACAATTTAATTGTTCAGTAACTTGAGATACGGAGAGGAGGTTATTTGAAAGTGAAGGAACATATAATGTATGCTCCAACGATAAAGATGGTGTCAATATAACTGTTCCAGCACTCATAACCGGAGAAGGTACCCCATTAGCATTAGACACTTGTAAACGTCGAGGTGCAATCTTGGTGGACAAAAGTGATGAGTCAAATGTCATATGATCAGTGGCTCCTGAATCAATCACCCAACCAGTGTCTTTGATAGAATCAGAAATAAGAACAAATCCAATATTACCTGATGGAACTTCGGAATTGGCACCAGAAGTAGCACCAGATGGAATATCATTGGTAGTTGTGGATGACATAATTGCAACCTTACCCTCTCTCTTGTCACCATCTTGCCTATTTCTTTGTTCGCGAGATTTCTTTTCATTGAAACTGTCCCACCAATCTGGATAGCCATTCAATTTGAAACAATTTTCAAGAGAGTGTTTAGGATTACCACAGTGAGAGCAACCACCATTGTAACTACTACGGGGCTTTGAATTAGTGGCACGATTGTGAGGCAAAAAACTCTTGGATGCCATAGCCACAGCAGATTCGGCGGAATGGTTGTGCAGCATTGTACTCCTTCGTTGTTCCTCTTTCCGAACTGCAACAAACGCAACATCTGGTTTTGGGAATGGTTCAGAACGAAGAATATCACTACGAACATTATCATAAACATCATCCAAACCCGCCAAAAAAATATAAACACGTTCTTCATCAATTTCTTTCTAACGAGCAGATATAGTATCAGGTTGAGTGAATGAAATTGGTTTATGAAAATCTAGTTCTTGCCATATTGTGCGTAATTCAGCATAATATGTAGAAACTGATTTTCCATCTTGCCTCATGCGCATAGCCTGGCGAGAAAGATCATATATAACAGATCTATCTGCCCCTTCAAAATAAGTTTGGGATACTGTATCCCAAATACATTTCGACGTGGGGAGGCGAACAAATAGATTCATCACATCGGGTTCCATGGCACCGACAAGCCAACCTTTAACAGTAGCATTCCCCATACTCCATTTCTCATATGAAGCATCTTCAATGGAGGGCTCCTTAATTTTTCCAGTTAAGTAACCCAACTTGCCACGACCAGCCACAAAAGTCTCAACAACTTGTGACCAAAGGGAGTAATTTGAACCATTGAGTTTCACACCATAGGGTATTGCAACAGGTTCTGGTACAAGACTTGTTGCATGTGTGTGAGACATCACAGGTATTTTTGTGGTAGGGATAATAGTTCCTGAACTAAGAGGTAACTCACTCATGTTATTGAGAAACTAGGGAAGCAATAAGAAGAGAATAACAAAATAGACAGAGAACCTGCTCCGCTACCAACTCAAACAAGATAGATGGGTTTAAGGATATGTTATTCATCTCACAAGGAGGCTGTATTTATAGTATAAAGTAGATACTATACAAGGAAAATATTCACAATCACTACAATCACTCACAATCTCTCTAATTACTCTCAATTACTCTAATTTCTCACTAATTAATCTAATTCCTACAATCACTTCTAAATTATATTTACAAACCATAATTTGTGCCATAACTCACGCCAACAGATAGAGGATCACTTTTCAATTTAATTGCAACTAGTGACAAGTCTACAAGTCAACTAGCCTTGGAGTCTTGCCAAGAAAACTGGAAGTCAACTAGCTAACCGTAGGAGTAGGGCCGGCGGCTGCAAGAAATTCACGGAGTTGTAATGTCAATTTTATGTCTTCAAGTAAGGGTTATTTGATTGTCAATCATGTAAACCGAGATTCAAGGTGCGACATTGAATGGCTGCTTTTGGGTAAAATTGGAACATGCTTTTATCGCTTCGCTTGGGCTTAGGCATCAGATTGGAAGATGACGATGCTTGAATATATACTAGGCCAATAGAGGCATTTTGAGAAAGAATGTCAAACTGTGGGATGACTTGATGATAAAGGTAGGAGAGGGTATCCCAAATTTAATTTCTTTATCGGGGGTTCGTTTTTGGGCTGTAAACCATTCAGGATGGCGCATTAGTTTACAGGAGGAGCAGAGCAAATTAGAAGTATGCAAGTTTTACAAGCGGTAAAAGCCACCCATTATCATGCTCTGTAATTGATGTACTATGGTGGAAAACACCCATGTAGCTTGTGGCATCAGCCTCGTATGCGTATTTAGCCTCCAAATCTCAGTGCGTAAACTATTTATGCGCGTGTTCCTTTCAATTGCGTGATAGTGATTGAAATTAAATCGTTGAGCAATTAATTATACCGTCACCTTTCTCCCAAATTAAATGCACTTTGTGTGAGGTTTATGACCCTACATCCAAAACTACCTATTCCATATTTCTTTCCTAAACAAATTTAACTTTCTTTTTCTCTATATTCATGGGCTGCATGTGGTGTGAATTCTTTGCTTTCTAATTAATACCCAAAACGCATATGCAAACCATAAAAAAATCTAATGGACATTCTTTTCAACTGGATTGCTTGCACTTTTTGGATGATGGTGATGAAATATCAAACTCTCTCGCATCAAACAAAACCTCTATTATCGAACTCTGCATACCTGACAGTGTTGGGTTTGAGTCGTTTGACTCATAACAAACCCATCATTGAGAGCATTTGGCTTGAATTTTTTAGACTTGCAGTTGCACTTTCTTAATTTTCTAATCACAACCTATTTGCAAGAGAATAAATTAGATAAAGCTTTTCAATCAACGGCTAAGATCAGGGTTCGTATCCCAAATTCAACAAACAAAGCCATAATTTATGTTGATAAAGCAATGGTGTTGTGTTTACTCATACACACCATGTGTTTCTGTATTTGTCTATATTGAAACACTTAATCTCAAGAGGTGGTTTTGGCCACATAAGTCTATTTTATTAGGCTAGCCTGTTGGGTTTTTTTTTGGTTTTGGTTTTGGTTGCAAAGCACGTTCAACTAAAATTGTGAAATAAAGAAAAACAGTTGCAAGTTTGCGGGATGCATTTTGAATAGCATTCCTCGATTAACTATTGAAAGGGGTCTCAAATTACGCGTGGTCAAAGTAGAGAAAACATTAGGAAATTTCATCAAAAGAAAAAGAGGGAATAAGACAAATATTGAGATTCTTGTGGGGTCACTACATCGACCCACGTTGCCTCACGCAGCCATTAGTTTTGCCAAAAGTACCGTCATGGTGTACCGTGTACGTAAAATCGTAAATAAAAGTCTTAGGTGGGAATTGAATAACGGAATTGATTTGACCGTACAGGTGAGCGCGTGCTTCAAAATTCAAATTATCGTTATTGTCCAAATAGTTTTTTTTTTCCAATTTTTCGTTTAAAATTTTTGGTATGTGGTAGATAGAGAATAGTTATTTAAATCCATTCTTCTTCCATAGTTTTTTCGCTTCATACTCTTATTAATTATCGAAAAAGGTGAAAAGGACTCCTAAAAAAGAAAAAATCCAAAAAAAGGATTAAATCCATAAAAAATGAGACCAAACTAACAAAATTGAAAAAAAAATAAAACAAAAAGATTAAATGAAAAAAATTTGATAAGGGCTTAGCCTAAAAGAAAGTCTTGGCGGCAGTTCCATCTAGAATTTTTTTTCAAACAAAAAGAGAGAAAAAAAAAACCGCAACCAGAGTACTCTGGTGTTTCTTATTGAAAACTAAAGTATTTCTTCCCCTTATAAGGAAAAAGAGGTAATATCAATCTTTTACAGATTAATCCCCATAAATCTCAATAACTAAGAATTTGAATTTGACTCCTGCAAATTGACGAATGGATGCAGGAAAAATAACATTTCACATCTCACCAAAGGAACATATCACCATCCAAAAATAATAGAGGGTAAAAGAATCCAAAGTAAGCAGATGGTAATATTCTGTATTTTCTCTAATTTCCATGTTTATTGCAAAGCATAGTCTCTTTGATTTTTAGCGCCCATATGATTGGGCATATAATGTACAGTGCCCATAACATATTTATGGATTGAGCTCCTCTCCAGTTGGGGGTAACAGAATAGGTTCTGTTACTCCAATCTCAACCGTTAATTAAATCTAACGGTTGATAATTACTTTATATTAAAAAGATAATTTTTTTTTGAAATTAAATGAGAGGAGAGGGGTTACAAAGTTGTAAACAGAGGACCAATAAGGTCAGCTAAAAAGACAGAGAGACACCCAACCGGTACCTCGGCAAAATAAGAGACCCCTAAAGGCAATGAAAAACCACTCTTCGCCAGCCAATCAGCACAAGAATTGGCCTCCCGAAAGACATGGACCAGCTGCACCACCCAAGGTAGGGCCAACAAATTCTGAACAGACCGCAACAAAGCAGTGCTGCGGCGAGAACGTGGGGACACCTGCTGCAAGTTTTGGAGAAGGTCCAAAGAATCCACCTCAGCCACCACCTGGCGGAAGCCTAAATCAAATGCCAAGCGTAAACCAACAAACAAACCCCACAGTTCAGCATTCAACACAGAACATGAACCAATATGATAAGAAAAACCATGAATCCAGTCACCAGAAGGGCCCCTAATCACCCCCCGGCCGCAGCCAACCTGGAACCTGGACGGACAACCCCATCCGAATTAAGCTTTACCCACCCCGCCGCAGGGGCCTGCCAAACAGACAAAGGACAAGGGGGAGAAGCACTAGATACCGGATGATACAAAGATAGAGAATGCAAAATATCCCGACAATAAGCCTGAATAGAAGCTATTGGATTGAAGGGAGGTCTCTCTGCCTGAAAAATCCACTGATTGCGCCACAGCCAAAGCCGCCAACACAACACACCAAAACACATCCTCCAAGGAACAACCTCCCAAACCACCAGAGTTAAGGACAGATTATACGCCACCCAGGACCTAACACAGGAGAAAGTAAAGAATCCTCGAGGGACCAACACACCAAAATACTACCATAGACTCCTAGCAAACCAGCAATCCCTCAAAACATGCAGTGACGTCTCCTCAGCTGAGGAACACAAAGAACAAGTAGGGGAATTACCAAAGTGGCGCTGCACCCTCCTCATATTAGTGAGCAAGTAATCATGGGCTGCCAACCAGAGGAAAGACCTAACCCGTTGCGGACCAGGCCACCGCCAAACAGCCGCTCAAACTGGATCAGCCACACCCGAATCAGCACCCTCAATAACACCATATGCCAACCTGGTAGTGAACTGTCCAGAAGATGAATACCTCCAATAAACAACATCAGGCCCGGCACACAACCGCGGACAACTGACCCCTACAATCCTCAAACAGACCGAGGGGGGTAATAAATGCTGAAACCGTGGCCAATCCCACATGCCCGAAGGAGTGACAAAATCGGCCACAGCCCTAGAAACATCCTCCCCAGGTGTTGGGCCAATGGCCAGAAGATGCAAAGGACCCAAATCCTCCACCCAAGAATCCTCCCAAAAGCGGACAGTCAAGCCGTCACCGATTGCCCACTCAAGGCCACTGAACACCAAGGGCCAAACTTTAGCCAAACCTCGCCACAAAGAGGAACAAGCTCCAAAAGAGATCGACTCAGAAATCGGCTCCCGCAGGCGTAAGTACTTCGCCCGAAGCACAAAGACCGATAGAGAAGAAGGTGACGCCACCAGACCCCACCCTAACTTAACCAGCAAGGCCTGGTTCTGAGCCTCCATCCTACGCAAACCAAGCCCCCCAACTGACTTAGCAGAACAAACCAGATCCCATGGGGCCAGATGGACACGACTGACCCCCTCCGTAGAGCCCCAGACAAACCCCCGACACCGACGGTCCAATTCTCGAATCACTGACCTCGGGAGAAGGACAGTCTGCATAGTATACATTGGCAAAGCTGAAATAACTGACTGTGCCAAAGTAACCCTCCCTGCAAAAGACAACAATCTCCCATGCCAGGAAGAGAGGCGACGAGCCACCCTCTCCTGTACCTCCACATAAGTCTGTCGAGTGACCCGCTTAGGTATCAATGGTACACCCAAGTACCTCCCTAAATCATCCGAGATGGTAAACCCCAAACCAGAATGGAAGAGATCCCGTGTAGAAGAGGGGACATTAGTAGAGAAAAAGATTTGGGTCTTGGAGGAACTCACCTTCTGACCTGAACAAGAGCAAAAGAGATCAAGACTCTCCCGAATGACCTGGATCTGGCTCACATCCGCCTCTGCAAATAAAACCATATTATCAGCAAAGAATATATGAGACAAAGGAGGTCCCCCAATACCCAGGAAGACAGGTTTCCAACTCCCCATAGCCACCAAATGGGAAATCAATTGGCTGAGCCGCTTCAGGCACAATACATACAGATAAGGAGAAAGGGGATCCCCCTGTCTAACCCCACGTGAGGTCCAAAAAGGAGAGGTAAGGGACCCGTTCCAAATAATCTGCATGTCAGTGTTAGACACACACCTCATAATAACATCCACAAGGTGAGAAGGGAGCCCAACATCCGTCAGAGTATCCCTAATGAAAGACCAACGCAGGCGATCATACGCCTTCTCCAAATCTATCTTGATGGCCACTATACCCTTCTGACTCCCGCGGATCCTCATAGTATGCATAACCTCCTGGACAATCACAATATTATTTGTAATGTGCCTACCAAGAATAAAGCTACACTGGGTGCGAGCCACCAAACTATCCAGCCAAGGCTTCAACCTGTTAACAATCACTTTAGTTAGCACCTTCTACAACACATTACACAGACCTATCGGGCGGAATTGAGACATATACTCTGGCTTCTCCACTTTAGGCAACAAGACAAGGTTAATACGGTTAATAGAGGAGGACCAAAATGAACCCGAGAACAACCCCTGAATAAAGGTACATACTGCCGGCCCAAGGACAGCCCACTGAGACTGGAAAAACAAAGAATGAAAACCATCTGGTCTAGGAGCCTTTAAGCCCCCAATATCAAACACAGCCTGAGTGATCTCCTGAACTGTTAACGGGCAAGCCATACCTTGCACCATTTCCTCTGCCAGTCGAGGGAACAGACCAGACAGAGGAAAAGATGGAGGGGCCAAATCCTTCTCTGAAAACAGCTTGGAGTAAAACCGTACAGCCAACCCCTGCAGCTCCTGTTGCTCTGTACACCACCGACCATCCTCATCCTGGAGAGCAGCCACATAGTTATGCCTCCTACGGACCACTGTACGGGCATGATAGAAAGCAATATTACGATCCACATCATGAATCCACTGACACCTAGACTTCTGAAACCATAACAGCTCCTCCTGTGCCAAAACCTGGGAATACTCCTTACTCAAGTCCTCCTCCAAAGAACTCAAAAAGGGGGAAGGTCTCAGTGACAAGTACCGTTGAATGCCGGAAAGCCGCTTCATCAAGACCCACTTGCGCCTGACTATGTTACCAAACACCTCCACATTCCACACCGCCAACTCAGAAGAAAGAGACTCCAGAGCATCAGGAATTAGAGATCCCGAAGCCCAATGAGAGGAGACAAAAGTAGCAAAATCCGGATGGGAAAGCCAAGCGGCCTGAAACTTAAACTGAGAACCCCCAAATGGACGAGAAGCAGCATGGTTGCCCAAATCAATAAGGAGGGGATTATGATCTGAACACAGAACAGGCAAATGGAAAACCTGTGAAGAGGGAAACAGCTGCAACCACAGCTGATTCCCTAAGTAAAAAGCACGTGATACTGAATATTTAATTGATTTCTATTCTCTTTACTCAAAAAAACTAAATTGGTTCCTCTTCTCCTCCTTTTCTTCTTCTCAATTGTTTGGATCTGCAAACTGATTTCTCCAAACAAAATATCAGAAATCAGTGACAACAAAACTACAAAGGATATCTTCTCCCAATTTAATTTTTATACACAATACATAGAGAGAGGGAGATAAAAAATATTTGAAAAGAAAGAATTTCTTTTTCTTTTTTTGAGAGATGGGCTGATGATTATTGCAAAGAGTAGAGTAAAAATAACTGATGAGTGGATTTGCTAAACAATCAGATGGAGTTGTAACCAGCCTTAGAATCTATTCTTCTCCTCCTTCAAAATCCACCCCCATTCTTAAACTAATGCGTGGAAAAAACTCTTGGTACAAGAAAAGTAGAAGATATTTTGATTCTGTGTATTCTTTAGTTCTTTACTTTTTGTGTAGTTATCGTTGGGTTGGGTTTTGAGGTTTTTGAAACTGAAATATACTGGCGTTAGATTCCTAGATCTTGAATTGAAAAATTATTTTTTTAATATAAAGTAATTATCAACTGTTAGATTTAATTTAACGGTTGAGATTGGGGTAACAGGATAGACTGGAGAGGAGCCCAATCCCATATTTATGGGTCTACATTTCGTTCCCAGCTTCAAAACTTGTGTCCAATACTTATACTCTCTCTCTCACTCTCTCTCACTCTCCCTTTTATGGCAAATTTTATTTTATTTTTTTTTTGGTAAAGGCAAATTTTATCTTTGATCGCCGTAAAAATCAATCTCTTCCAAAAGAATTTGATAAATTGTGAGAAAGAAGATCCATTATCACACAAACAAATAGAAACCTCTTTATATTATGACAAAAATAAACATTCCCACAACCTCTATATAGAGTAAAAGAGGCAATTAGAAAAATCAATTACACTAGCACCATGCTTCCCATCTTTGTGACCCGAAATAGTCCATGCCAATGGCAATGCTTCTCTGCCCGGAATAATTCTTTAAATTCTTTGATATATTTTATGAAAAATAAAAGCTGCCACCACTAGCACTAGAGATGCTCCGATAGGGAAAAACAAACCTCAAAAGCCCTAGTAGTCATTATTTCAACAAAAAAAAGAAGAAAAGAAAACGATTCAATTTGGTAGCCCCTCTATCGAGTGTATCTTGTCAAGATTTTCTGCTCCACTGCTATCAATTTTTTTTTTTCTTGCCCTACTCTTTCTTTGGCAGCTTCTTTGCACATTCTTCTTCATCATTCTTTGTTGTTTCCTCGATTCTGTTGTTTTCTTGCTTGGCTGCACTCTCCTGGATTTCTCTCTTCTTGCATGCTAGAAATTCGATCAGACCACTCAAGGAAGTGTCAGGATCCTCACTTTTCATGAGCTGCTCCCCAACTTCTGCAGGAGTTATGTTTGTTTCCTGCAATCTCTCTTCCACCACTGAGAACAATGGATGCTCTTCAATGTCAAGGTAATTTGAAGCCAACATTTTGAACCCACATGGAGTGCAATAAGATAAATGGATATGCATATCCATTCGACCTTGCCTCAATAAGGCTGAGTCAATTTTGTCCTTGTGATTGGCAGTGAAAACTATGATCCTTTCATCCCCACAGCTTGACCACAACCCATCGATGAAGTTAAGAAATCCTGATAAGGTCACCTGTTTTTGATTAACACACACCAAGTAATTAACCACGCCATCATATTCTTCAGATATTGTCAGCTTTATTTCTTATTTCTTGTCTACTCCTTTTTTATTTCTTCACATATTATTACAGCATTCAATACAACAATTTCCATTTACCACAGGAAAATTGTTAGCAAAGCTTGGCCTGAGACTGATGAACTTACCTGGTCTTGATGATGATGACTCCTTTGAATAGGATTCATTGCTTTAGCTTTGGCAATTCTATCCTGCAACTCAATGGAACAATCAATATCTTCCACCACCAGTATGGACTTATTTCCAGTGGTAACCAACAACCTTCTTAACTCGGAATTGGTTCTGATCTCAGTCAACTCCAAGTCATAGATATCAAACTTGAGATAATTAGCCGTGGCAGCAATCAAGCTGGATTTTCCAGTCCCTGGTGGGCCATACAAAAAGTACCCTCGTTTCCATGCTTTGCCTACCTTCTTATAGTAATCTTTCCTCCTCACAAACCTCTCAAGATCCCCCATGATATTCCTCTTCAGGTCCATATCCATAGCCAGCGTATCAAAAGTTGCAGGATGATCAAGATTCACAGCCTTCCACTCTTTTGGTGTGATATTCTGCTTTAACATGAAAAGCTTTATAACTTTCTTCTCCTCCTTCATCTTCTGTGCCTTTTCAACCACATGTTTCAAGTAAGAATCAAGAACCATGTCCTTGTGCTTCTTGTGAAATCTCAGCTCGTAATACCTGCCCTCTTTTCTTCTGATGCTAGAAGAGTATCCCGTGTTGCTGTTGCGATCAGCCACAAGCATCCCCGAATCAGGTTTACTGAACAACTTCCACTTCAAGGTAACACCATTAAAGGTATCTATGATCTCTTGGTTTTTCTCCAAGGCGAGAGCGACATTGGTCTCTTTCTTGGTCATTGAAACCCTGAGCCTTTCTGCGTCTTCAGGGACGATTGGCTTGAGGTAGAGCTTAGCTGCTTTGAAGAGATGGTTACGGTCGAGCTTGATGCGTTCTTCAATGACTAAGGTGAGTTCAGAGTGGAGGGCGGTGTTCATTGTTAGAACCTATGTCTTCATGGTTCATTTATTACAGGTTTTGATAAATGACAAACCAAGATCATAACCAAGATGAAGCAAAAAGAAATCAAGCAAACAAGTACTCAACCAAAGTGATCAAAAATTCAAGTGAAGATATGATCAAGAGTTGAAGTGCAAAGAAGAGCAAGAGAAGTTAGGACCCATTTGTACAAGGTAAAACACTCAACTTCTCTTAGGCATTGGCTCAAA
>JAKUCV010003120.1:0-19160 GCA_028386065.3 Turnera subulata | reverse complement strand
GATGATGTTTCGGCAGGATGCCGGGTTTGAGTTGAGGCTTGCTAAGCCGGATTATTATGTACTTCTTGACATCTCGTTTTATTGAGCATATTGGATATTTTGATATTGGTTTTCGTGTCCCGGGTTTTCAAGGGCATTTTGGTAATTTCCTTGAGTTTTGGTATTTTATTGTTAAATTGGGACACGGGTGTTTCAGTTGCTCTATAATGGCACCTTTTCTGCATTTTGGAAGCCTCATTATGTTGCACAGATGTGGGTTCTGGGGATGTTTTGTCAACTGCCCTTTTTTTACTAAGGATAGTGGGTGAAATATTTGGTAGGGTGTAGGTTTAGGTGGCATCCTCTTCCATTTGCGAGTGAGTTTGCTTTTTAGGTGTGGGGTATTTGAGGTAGGTCTACTTCCTGAGTGGAATTCTAACTAGACAGGAACATCCTGAAGAGTAGTAAGAGGAAGAGGTGTGGAAGTGTGTAAGTGTGTAAGTGGGGTGCTACATGTGTTTGTGGTGGCAGGGCAGTGGTGTGTTGGAGGTTTGTATCGGGGATGAGGAAGAGAGGGACATGAGCATTAGAAGAATTACCCTCGAGTGAAATGATAGGGGGTTTGCCTAGTGTAAGTAGAGGTAAGGATGGTGGTGTAGGGCCAATACATGTATTGTTAAGAGTAGCATCTGGATGGCGAGGGGATGAATCAGTAGAAGATGTCCAAATAGAAAAAGTAGGGTCAGGGTTAGTGTTTGAATGAAGGGGTGGTATGCGGGTGGTATGAAGATTGAGGGTTTGGTGGAGCCCTTACGCCAATGTTTCCTATACTGCTGGCCGAATACTAGCATGTTCTCGAATTGTAGGAGAGGTGGAGTTGTGGTGTCCGATGGCTTTGGAAGGGCTTCTGGTGCCAGTACAAGACATGAAGGGCTTTTTTAGAGAAGCCCGCAGACTGTCACCATACGGGAGTTCCAGTTCATCATTCGTATCTACATCTGAATACTCATTACATTCCTTTACCAAGTGCCCAATTCTACCACAAGCATAGCAAAAATTTGACAGTTTTTCATAAGTGACTGGAAAGGAGAGGGGTAGATTATTACCAACTTGGCTTATAACTTCCTTCTTCAATGGGAGGCTAACATTAACAACAACACGAACACGGATGAATGTCCCCCAGCCAAGAACACCTTTTTCATTCATAGAGACAAATGTTCCCAAACAAATAACCACCTCAGTAACAAACGGCAAGTTTCTCATACGATATTGGATGCAATGAATCTGCACCTAGAAAGTGTAGTGGATGATAGGAGTAGTAGAGAATTGTTCTTCTCCCATCACTTGCTTTAACAAGATTAGTCGCTTGTCAAACGACCAGGGTTCACCTTTCAAGATGGATAACATGTCTCTGCGACTATGTAGGGTGAGTAGAAAAAGAGTACCATTGAAGTGCACCAACTCCATTCCCTTCTTCGGACTCCATAATCTCGTCATAACATTAGAGAAAGCCCTTGGGTTCATAGCCTTGTTACCTGCCACTTTCACCAACAGGATAGACTGAAGGATTGTGAGCTGTACAAAATTCTCAAAGACCACAAGAATATCAAATTCTGTAGGGGCAGTTATTGACCTTTTCCCTTTATTAGCCGTTTTTGCATTGCTCGAAGACTCGATAGCCCTTGAGAGTAACTTCAATAGAACATAGTGAATTAGCCCATAAGCAGAGTTGACAAAAGCATATGAAGCAAATAGCAAGGAAACAAAAACCTGCACGTTAGACACAAAAAAGTTGATAATATTAGTAGTAGGACTAAAAAGGAAAGGAATAAAATCAAAGCATCAGTGCATAATGAAGACTAAATCCCAATAAATCGGGTGGAACCCATGAATTAATGGACAAAATCTGAAATACCCCGACCCAAATTTACCCATCATACAGTAATTACTGAACAACAGTGCCGACACGTGACACAAACTGTGTAATACAACAGAAAATTCGGCCCAACGGCCCAATATAATAACAATCACCCGACCTCGGGTGTCTCAACATCAACAGCACAGCGAAAGCATTTATAAACTCAATGTCAACACATGCAAAGCCCGATGCAACTAATGGATCCGAGTCCTGCCCGAGGGAATGCCGTAACCTGCCATGATGCATTCCTGCACAAAGAACAACGTAGCCTGCCGATGGGGCAGGTGATGGGTGAGATTCTCCATAATCTCACCGACACATAACCCGTGATGAACATAGTAGATACTTAGTAGTCAAGAGCACGTCGATATGGCATACGAGTCATGTTCAGAACACAGAACAAATACAGTCACAAAGAACAATGCGGACTATGCCAATGTCCACCCCATCGACTATGCAATGCACTGACCATCTAATACTGACTGTACCATACACTAGTGCCCGACCAGGACACCTCAACTCAACCACATGTTGGGTAACCGACCCAGTCTCAACAAACTATACAACACATACTCTAGTCCTAACAGACTATACTCAATTGAGGTTCCTCATCGTATGATAACATACCTCTACTGTGCTTGCCGATCATCTAACCCGGTACCAAAACAAAACAAACTCAAAATCACGTGAGCCTCGCTCACCGGATAGCCGGCAACCAGTACGGACCATACCCAATCAACATCATAAACCGGTCCCTCGGTAGAATCACAACACAACACGGCATCAGCAGTCACCACAGCAACTCGTAACCACAACAACAACAATAATCATTAAGCTCGATCTCTGGGTATCAACATACCCTTAAAAATGACAATCATCCAACTGTCGACCACAACCGACAACCAACATATCTCAATATCCAATCAAAAACGATAAGTGATACTCACCTGACAATTATCAAAAGGAACCGACAACCAACAAAGGACAATTGGCAACCGATGCCAACAACAATAGACTACTCACGTCCAACGACAACAACTAACTCCCGTAAACCGGCAACCTATGCCGACCACGATCAACCGACTAAACTGAGGACTGACAACCACCCAGGGTATGATCATGAGACATCATGCAAATGAACATATCACATCACAGCCCAACAAAGAAAAAGCACATCTTAATCAAGACTGAGCCAAGGCCAAAAGAATATCTATTATTATTACCAATTTTATCTTCCGGGCACCGTCACTGGACAAGCTAGGGGTCAGACCTGGTTATCAACATATTCCGGGTGCCAGATCAAAACCAAGAGAGCCCAGAGATCGACATCCCAAATTAGTAACCCAGGGATAGACATCCCAAATAGTAACCCAGGGATAGACATCCCAAATATAACAACGGGATAGACATCCCAAGCATAGACATGCTTATCACAAGTAACTCAGATCATGGCCACCACAAAACAGTCTTTAACCATCGAGTCGTACCACTACTTTCCAAGTGACAATAAAGTCGTCAACACAACTTCCAATTATCCAACTATCTCAGGTTATCCACGGTTAATAGATCAACATCAATCTCAACACAATATCCTCAGAACCAACAACATGTCTATCAATAACAACAATAATAACCATAGGAGTCAAGTATCCATCAATAATCAACTCAGCAGTTCAATCAAACAACAAGGCACACAAAGTATTACAGGCACATATCAAGGGTTATCCGTCCTCACAACAAATATCAACAAATATCACAAAGATATCAACAACAATAACCATAAGATGCAATGGAACCTATGTAGTTCCAAGACCAACCATCCCGGCTATCACTGGTGGAATGACGTATATGCAACCTCACCTTGGCCTATTATTAACTCTGGGTTTCCACCACAAGTTCCAAAGCCGGTTCCTCGTTGAACTGCTCGGTATCAACTCCTATATAACACATAGTATGCATACATAAGATGCACAGCAAATGATATGCAAATGATATGCAAATGACAACTAGTACTGTAATCGTAAATAAGCTGCTAGCCGGCTCGGTTATCATCTCGGGTTATATTCCGTTATCATTATCACTTGCCATTTAATTCCAAGTTGAAAATAATATATACTATCAGAGTATTATTCCAATATTATATTTTGATATTCCTTTCCAAAGTATTTTTCATGAAAATAATTATTTATCTTGTCATATATTCTTTTCTAAAAAATATTTCCATAAAATTTATGTAACATATATTCTTTTTAAAAATAACTACCATAAGATAATTTTCCAAAAATAATGATAACGTGTGTGTGTTTGTATATATATATATATATATATATATATATATATATTCCTAAAATATTTTCACAAGAATTACTTACCATAATTTTCTATAATTATGCATGTACTTATCCATAGTATTTCAAAGGTATTTGCCATGTTTTAATTTCAAAAGATATAATTCATATCATAATTACCTTAATTTCTTAAAAATAATAATATGTCAAAATAATTATTTCACCATATATTTATTTTCTTTCTAGAAAATATAATCATATAATTTTGTAATTATTCTTCCAGAAAATATATAATTTGTAAATATATAGGTATATATACTTTTTTATTAGACCGGGTTGGGCCATGAATAGTTTGAGTCCGACCCACTGCATGAGCTCAACCCAGCAACCAGGTGCAGCCCACACAACAGGTCTAGTGGCCTAATCACTCACAGGCCCAACTCTAAGTCCATGTCCAAACTCCCAAGCCCATGATCAAACCCAACCACTCCCGGGTCAACCCGACCCGTATCGACAACCCATCCGGGTCGTCTTCACCATCCGGGTCTGCAGCTCACCTGCAACGGCGACGACGCAGGCACGGCAAGACAAGGCGAGGCGGCGACGGCGGAAAGGAGGCGAGGGCGGCGCGACTTGGCTGCAGGTGGCTTCCGGTGGCAACGAGCAGCAGGACCGCGACGAACAGGGGAGGAAGGAGAGTCGTCGGTGGCTTCGCTGCTGGCTTGGCGCGACGGCGTCAGGAGCGAGAGGAAAGGAAGGAAGAGGAGGCGATGGTGGTGGTACTGCGCGCGGTGGTGGCGGTCGCAGGTGGTGGCTGTCTTGGGTAGGTGGTGTCCACGGGTGGTGTGTGATGTGGTTCACGGTGAGAGGAAGAAGAAAGGAAGGATGGGGTGTGGGGTTGCTAAACGACGCAGTTTAGGTGCTTGATGTGTGTTTTTCTTTTTTTTTTCTTTTCTTTTTCTTGGTTTTGGTTTTCTTTTATGGGTGAGTGAGTTTGCAGAAGATGGCTTGTGGGTGGTTTGTAGGTGAAGATGAAGGTGAAGGTGATGGTGTGCACTGAGAAGCAGATGAAGGCACAGCTATATAGGCAGTGCACAACACTGGTCAATCATGGGTGAGGTACTGGTTACACAGGAAAGAGGCGGCTGAATAATTGAGCTGTCTCAATTATGTGGTACTATGCAACATGTGAAGTGTGACCCGTCTGGACCAGAAAATATCCAATATACCCCCTTACCTATATTTCTGGTCCGTTAACTCGAGGATAAATCCGACTTTTCTGAAGATTCCTGGACCCGAAAAATCCCAACTTTGGTCCGTAAAATCCGCAGAAAAATCTCGAACGTGGGACAAGGCTCGGTTTCGGAATCCGATGCACGAATTACCATAAATTAATTACCCAAGATTAATTTTAATGGTAAATCACTGTAAGAAAACTTTTACGGACCTGGTAAAAATGCAAAATTACCTGGGTTGTTACAGCAGACCTTGTTTTTAACATTTCAACTTAATCTTTGTAAAACATAAGCATGGTTTAACAATTATTTATAAAATTCAAAATAAATCTCCAAAGATTAATTTATTAAATATCATGGAAATAAAAGATAAAATTTCCTTTTTAAATTATAATCAGTAAATTATTGTAACAAAAATATCATAGCAAAATAATGGTAATATTACTACTAATGTTGACTAGGAGAATAAAATTATTAATGGTAAAAAATAATAACAATAATAATAATTTTGAGAGTAGTCAAAGTAATAATAAAAATAATGAAAAATGACTCAGATTAGTAAAATCCTTGATTAACCGCGATAAAATTTTATTAACCACCGTAAAAGTTAAAACAGCTTGGTAAAAATCACGAAAATTTTACCCGGGTCGTTACAAAATCTCATAAGCAATGAGTTGAACTGAGATTGATTCCTTCAAGCAGACATACTACAATGTGGGAAACTGACACACAGGAGTAACCGCAAGAGAGAACGCTGAGAAAAAACCGTCATGACAATGGACCACGAAAGTAGTTACTGGTCGCTCCGCTTTGACTTTGAAAAGAAAAGGTGTTATTATTTTTTTATATACATTATTTTTTAAAAAAAACTGTTAAAAATTGTTAAAAAACTTATTATGAATTGGATTATGGTTGAACACCCTAGGTCGGCCTTAAGGATGTATACACAATGTGTGTTTTCTTTTTTAAGTAAAAATCAATCACATATCAATACAAGTATACTTTTACCTTCAATTTAAAGCTTAGTTTCAAAACCCGGTCTTAAACAACGCAATAGCGTTTGGTTCGTTTGATCCTCATCGGATCTAATAATTTTTTTTTTTCAGATTCTCAAACCATAAAACGTAATGTATAAAGTATGAAGCCAGCAACATAATCCAAAACCGATAACATCATGCTAATTAACAACAGACATCATATGTTTAATTGGAGTTTAACACTTGAATCCAAAATTAAGCATCATAACAGCACATAAAGTTTCCACAAAACACCTAGTAGAAAACCTTGCTACATGATTAATGACTTCGCAGCACCTTGGTTTACTTCTCAGAAGAGTTAGGTCCACGCTTCTTGCCGAATCCAACCACGGCGGTGACGAAACGGCGGTTGTATTGCATACGCTTGTGAGCGCGGCCTCTGGGCAGAGACGGATGCACAGTGTAGTCACTGTAGGCAGGTGACTACACTGGCATCCATAAAAAGAATATTTCCCTTACTACATTTTAGTCTAAAAATTTAATTAGCCTATTTTGCCCACACTCAATCTTTCTTTTTAGAAATATTATCGTGCTAACTAACCATGGAAGCTCAAAAGATTTAGTTAACTTATTTGACCTGTCAATAAAATTTAAAATATTATTTAGTCCTTGTTTTCAAATAGTAAGACTNTTAATTAATTTTAATGCTTCTCCGTTCCAAAATATAACTTTGTTCCAAGATTTTTATTTCGTTTCAAATTATTAGACGCTTTAAAATTCACATGGGTCATTTATTGTTTAATTTCCTAATATAATCCATCATTAAATTGTCAGATAGGAAAAATTTTGTAATTAAAAATTTTATATAAGGATATTTTGGCCCATTATTATTAATATTCTTATTATCTAGATTAATATTAATTGTGCAAAAAATTTAAATATTATAAAAGAGAGGGAGTATTTTATAATGTAATTCTTATATCTATTTATTGGTTGGAACGATTTTTTGTAGTTTAATTTTTTGCCTACACTAGAAAATATTCCTGGATCCGTCCCTGCCTCTGGGCTGCTTCTTCTTGTCTTGATTAGCGACCTTGGGGGTTTGCCCTCTCACCTTACCGGCACGAGCCAAAGAACCGTGAACCTTACCCATGTTGAGCTGCTAGCGGCGGAGGAAGAGCTCTCGTTTTCTGCAGTAAGAAGCAGCTCATCGGATCTAATAATGTTGGTTGCTTGCTTGCTATTCAACAAATTTTTTATTAATTAATTACAACTAGAAACAATGGACTTAAAAAAAAAGTTGGTCATGCTACGCCATCGCAGGCGAGCAAAGTGATTATCCTATCGAGGTTGAGTGAAGTCCGGATTGCGGATTTTGGGTGTGCATATCCACATTGGCACAAACTAACACACAGGGAAGGGATCTTAAGAGAATTGTGGAACAAATTAATCAGGAAGAACTTGTATTTTCTTTTATTCATTTCGCGGTTGAATCCCAACTCATATAGCAACTCATCAGAGATACAAAACATAAATATATAACTAG
Organism: Turnera subulata; assembly: GCA_028386065.3. Classification (NCBI taxonomy): domain Eukaryota; kingdom Viridiplantae; phylum Streptophyta; class Magnoliopsida; order Malpighiales; family Passifloraceae; genus Turnera; species Turnera subulata. The sequence continues at coordinate 11,217 of JAKUCV010003120.1, read as the reverse complement.
CCAGAATTATTAACTGGATTCGGGGGTTTTGTAGGAGGAAATAAGAAATCATCAACATGGATAACGGCAATAGCACTGGGAGGGTTGAACTTTAGTGTGGCAAACTCCATAGGCCCCCTGCCCGTACTTCCCCGCGCAACCATTGGTGCATTCATCTTGTATGCACCCTCCTTTATGCAACAATTTCTCGCATATAAACGCCGATGTCTCCTCACAGCGGCCTGCATCCACTCATTAAGTATGCAAGTTTATTGCTATATATCCAAAACATGAAAGCTACTACCGAATAGTTTTTTTATTCAATAGGTAGTGAGCATTTTATTTTATCCATACTTTGATACGATAAGTGTCCATTAGTAAACTGATATATAAAAAGGGGGTAAAGAGACTTACCACAGCTAATGAAGAGAGCAAGGAGGAGGATGGCAAAGAAAGTTTTCATTGTTGACTTCGTTGTGTGAAGATGGAGAGAGAGAAATAATAATGTGAATTGCAAGTACATGGGATGATAAGCTGCTTGGTTTTTTATAATGGATTGAAGTTCAAGAAATTCTCAATAAATTATGGAAATGCTTGGTTATCATGTATATGAGAAACATTCCCAATCTGACGATATTCCAGAGGGGAAAAAAAAGAAAAAGAAAAACAGAGGATGCACAAACCTACACGATATTGTGTAGGTTAGATTCCATAGACGATAGTTTTCTTCCATGTTTAGATTCGAAGTTATGTGGACTTGGGTCATTTGCAGCAAAATCAATCCTGAAATTGAAGTTATTGATTTGTTTATTTCATATATAGAAATGTAAACACAGACGAAACAAATCAAAACGCGTATTGCTAAACTCGGAGGGAATAACATTCCTAAAAGGAAAAGAGTGAATAATAATAATAATAACGTTAAATACCTTCAATCCTTGATGCACGTGTTTTATAAAGATATACTTGATCTTGTTTGTAGGATGGGTTAATGCATAAAAATGTCCCTTAATTTTTTTATTTTCACCACTGTTGTCCCTAAAGAAAATATTAGATAATTTATATCCCTCTACTTGTGCCTAACCGAGTGGAGTTGTCCAATTACCTGCAGTAACAGGTTTCGGATGTGGGACCCACCTGCTGTTGAATAAAAAATTATTTTTGTACTGTACTTGTTTTTCACGTCAGATTGGCTTTAGTTTTTTTAATTTTTTTAAAAAATAAAAAAATTGTAATTGGAAAAATTCTATAGGTCCCACATGCAATCATCTGATTTTAAAAAAATAAATATATATTTTTTTCCTCGGAATCCAAGTTAGATTCGTAATAAAAAAATATTATAAAAGAATAAGGAAATCAAAAAAGAATTTGTAATTTAAAATTTATTAGGGCCCCACATCTTTAATCTGTAAAATTTAAAATTCAAAAAAGAGATTGCAATTTAAAATTTACAAGGGCCCCACATTGAGAATTTACAATTCGTAAAATTTAAAATTTTCCAACTTTTTTCCCCAATTATTTTTAAAATTAAATTTTTTATAAATTAGAATATTGGGGTGGGACTCACGATTTTTTTTAGTTACTAATTTGACGGGAATCCAAAAAGTAGGAAAAATAAGGTTTTATTCAACAGCAGAAGGGTCCCACATCCGAAACCGATTACTGCAGGTAATTGTACAACTTCACTCGATTAGGCATAAGTTGAGGGATATAAATTACTCAATATTTTTTTTAGGGATAACAGTGGTGAAAATAAAAAAATTTAAAAGATATTTTTATGCATTAACCCTTTGTAAGATAGATACAGATAAAGAAAAAGGAGGGATGTCTTTTCCGAAAAATTTTATGGTGCTTATTGATCTCATCTAAAAAATAGTCATCTCATGTTCCTTGATCATCGCCCTGTACCCGTCCTCCCTTCCCCTCTCAATCCCTTCAGCAACGACGGATCCAGCGTGGATTTTTGGAAAAAATTATTATTATAACAATAAAATTAAGTGTTTTAAATTATAAATATTTTTATTAGATTTGTATTTTAATTGCGTATATTTATCACTTTCTTACTTTGTTGCTTCTATATATAATTGTGTAATAATTCTAATTTGATAAGTTTTTAGTTTTCTGAGGTAGTGTATAGATTAGTATTTAAATTCCTAATAATTTTTAAGATATCTCCTTTGATTGTTTTCATAAAAATTCACCAAAAACATTCGTTTAAAACTAATATAGAATTGTTAATTGTTATCCCGAGTTTTCAAAACTCTGGATAACTTGGGCAATCTAATCATTTTATGTAGACAGATTTATTCCCGATAAATAAATCTGCAGAATCAAATAATTTTATTAATTCAGATGTTAAAACACATCCTTCTGTAATGAGGAATCTAAGCGAGACAGTCCTTACGAAATTAATTTAATTATTTTAACAAAGAAGTTAGAGACAAAAGTTGAGATGAATTAAACTAGCTAATTGCATTTTTGTGGAATTTTTTAAAATCATAATATAACTCTTTTTTTTATAAGACGATTTAAATATTAAATTTTAACTTTTTAAAAATTAATGTAACATTACCCTTTAGTTGAATGATTCATATTTCTTTCTTAAACTAATTATCGAGATTTTGATTATTATAGTGAAGGAGCCACATTTATTTTTATTTTTTGCTTGGGTATTAGATAATTAATGGAGATGCATTCCTCGACTAGGAAAGGTGTTGCAGATTTGACACTGTAGAACAAGGCAGATAATGCAACCGAGACCTCCTCCTTGGTTGTTCATGGAAAATAAATTCTAGTTCAACAGGCGACTACAGATGGAGGTAAATGTAGTCCGTCCTGCTTTTTTTGTCACCTGTATGGTGAGTGCACCGAACTTCCCTACTATCTGTTTTGGTGTCGGCAATCTTCTCTAATCTTGACCAAATGCAGCCTCTGTGCAAAAATATCCAGTGATTTTGCTGCAATGAGAAGAGTTAGATATCATGTTTCAATGTTAGTTATTATGTTGGTTGTCTGATAACTTGGTCCCCAGTTTAATGAAAACAGGTCATAGTGGCAAGACCTGAGAATATGCTATCGCTTAGATGGTAAAATCTGTCGTCGGTAGACAGTGGCAGAAGCCCAGGGGGCTGAGGGTGGCCATGGCGCATCTGAGTTTTTAGTTTTTTCATCTAAGTTTTGTTGCAAGTTACATTTAACCCCTCAAAAATTTTATTTCTATTACATAAGTCTTTATTATTAGGGAAAAAAATTTATATTGGCTCCCTCTACAAATTCTGTCTGCCTTCACCACTTTCGGTGGATCTTAAGTTATATGCTTTCAATGGTTTATTTTCCTTAAGAATTAGGTCTCATAATCAAGCTACAAGTTCCAATGCTAGCGGATGATTTAGCTCCTTTGGATATTTATACTAAGGATTATGTATTTTAACCAAGCAATTCCTCTGAACTCGATGATTTTATTTATATTCTTTGCTTTGTGGGGAATTAGGATTAGTGCCTGTAAAACCTGTTAGTGATCTTTGATCTTTTAGGGGTCATTCCGGAGCAGGAGAATATGGAAGGAATAACTGAGTAGGAAAAAAAATGGAGAGAGTGAATAATGATTCACCTGTTTGGAAACAAGAAAGAATCGGGAGGAAAAGGAAAATGAGGAGAATGAATTATCTCCTGGCCACAATTTACATTATTTCCTAAAATGGGAGAAAATGGAGAGAATCTCGTGGGTTTCAATTTTTTGTTATGATAATTGTGACCTCTCCAAGTTATTTTTGTAATTTTGCATTATATTCACTATTCTATTTTATCTTCTTTTTAATTTTAAATAAAATAATGAATCATTCTTTTAGTTTTCATCCCTCCCTTTCCAAACCATTGGAGAGAACTCTTATTCTATCCTCTCTTCTTTCATTCCCTCAGTTTTCATTCTCCTCATTTTTTTTTCCTCAACTTTTTTTCCCAAACTTAGCCTTAATTATAATATTCTTCTATGTTTTCGAAAAAATAAAAATAGCAGCACCACTCTCACGGGATATTTGTTTTTGTAATATTTTATATTTGTAGTGTCTAATGGTACATGAGATCATTATGATTATGGTTATGGGAGAACGAGACCAAATCCAATGGAGTAATCCACACACATGTGACATAACAATTTTCATGGGTTTAATTTGTGGTAGTGGTTTCCAAAACAAATTGGTTCATAAGATCATTATGTTTATGGGTCTGGGATAACGAGCCTAATCCTTGTTGTATTCAAATGCCAGGAATGGATTATGGATATTGTTAGATACTTGTTATAAAACAAATTATAAACGTGGATTGTCACTGTGCTAAATACTATTCTACCTAACTCTACTCTGTTAATGTATTTATATTTATGTTGAATAATAACTGAAGGATGAGCAGAAGGAAGGCTCGGTTCCCCTCTACCACTCTTCTTCTTCTTCTTCTTCTTCCTTTCTTCTTCCTCACCATTTTCTACACTAAAACTTTCCATAAAAACGATTTAATTCACAACACGTTATCAGCACGAATTTGCTTCTACCCGTTTTTGAGCTTCGTTTCGCAATTAAAAATGAAGAAAAAAAAAACCCAGAAATGAGAAAGAACCCGTCACCTTCTACCCCAGGTCACTGTTCATCGCCGCGCGTTCCACGCCGTCGTGCACGCCACCGCCTACACCATCGTCTTCCTCTCGCCGTTGCCATCTCGCCGCCGTCTTCCCCGCTCCCTACCGCCACCAGGAGAGGAAGACCCTACGGCAGCCCGGCAACCCAAGTGACCCAAACGGGTCTGCCTCCGTCGGATCCACCTCCTGCCAGCGACACAGCACCTGTCGCCGCTCTTCCGACGCAGCCCAGCTCTGCTTGCAGCGCCGCCGCGCTGAGGAGACACGGCCGGAAGCGACTGCGACCTCCCCGTACCCGACACCAACCCACTGCTGCCCCTCCTCTTCGCGCCTGCAGCTACCGCCTCTCATCCCGTCGCCGCTGCTCCTCGCACGCCGACCGCCGCCCGTGTCCCGCTTCGTCTCCCTCCTCGCGCCGTCGTGCCGCCTGCAGCAGAGGTGAGCCATGACCCCGGATGGGTCGAGGACGGGTCGGGTTGACCCTGTGCGTCTGGGCGGGCCTCGCACGGGTCTGGGTTGGTTGTGGTGGGCTATTGCGCGGGCCTGGGCTGAAGCCTTGGGCTGGTCTTGCTGGGCCTAGCGCGCAGGCCTGCTGCTGGTCAGCCTGGCTTGGGCCTGTCTTTGGGCCTGCCTGGGCTTGGTCTTTTGGGGTTTGGACTTGGCCCAGTCCCAAATGAAAAAAAAAAAAAGAGAGAGAAAAAGAAAAAAAAAAGAAAGAATTTATATTGCCGAAATTTAGCATCTCGGGATTTTCCCGGCAAGCCCAGAAGTGTTTGGCCGGAATCCGATACCTTGGGTTTTTCCCGACAAGCCCGGAAGTGTTTGGCCGAAATTCAGTGTCTCGGGATTTTTCCCGGCAAGCCCGGAAGGCTATTGCATTTATTTTATTATTTTTCATTTATATTAAGCTTGGGCTCATATTAGGCCCATTGTATTTAATTTCTCGTTTTAATTTCTTTACGATTTTATTGGGCTCGTATAAGGCCCATCGCATTTACTTTGCGATAATTTAATTTTTATTGGGCTAATTTATAAAAGGCCCATTGCATTTAATTTTTAGTCATTTATTTTAATTGGGCTAATTTATGTAAGGCCCATTGCTTTTAATTTTTCGGTTATTTAATTCTTCATTAGGCTAATTAATAAAAGGCCCATGTTTATTTATTTTAATTAAGTCCTTTGATTATGTTACTTGAATTTGAGGCCCGCAAAATTTCCGGAAGAAATTTATCATGGGCATTAAATGCTAAAATGCATTTATATGATAATAGTCTGGAAGACTAAAAATAAGACTCCAGCAGACTCAATAAAAGAAAATACAACGAAGACTGGAAGTCTTACCGTTCAAAAGATCCTGAAGATCCTTCAAAGGAAAATCGAAAATAAAAACTATTACCACCAGAAGATGGAAATTATATGACCCCCAGAAGGTGGATATTATACTTGCTTATCCTGAAGGAGCAATTCATTTTATATTCAATTTATTTTATGTTCAGTTTAAATTATTACGCATTGCAATTTATTTTATTTATTTTTCAGTACTTTATAATTGTTTGTAGAATAATGCCTCAAGCATTAGTCTCGAAGACAATGTCAAAAATTGACATCCACAGGGGGAGAATTATATGTGTGGATGTCAATATAACATATTATGATATCTTGAAATGAGAAAAAGATTAACACGCTCCAGAAGAGCATAAATCCGAATATGTTCCTGAAGAATGCATGTTTTAATATGATCTAGAAGATCATATATTTACGCTCTGGAAGAGCATATACTCTTGAAGAGTACAGACACTCCCAGTAATAAAATGAATTATTATGGATCCTAATGAATTGACTCTAATCTATTCCCGGAAGCGAATAAGACAGTATAATTATTTGTGCCTGTGGGCGTAAATGAGATAATAAATGCAAAAGGCTCAAAGTAAACATGCATATTATTATTGCATAATGGATCTATAAACTAGAGAACATTCAAAGAAGAATGGTTCTCATGCATATGTTTAAACAGTAATCTATCTGTTGGGCTCAACATTAACCCTAAAACTCTGAGCCTCACCATTAATGTAGACCCTAACGCTGTCGTTCCAAGAGAACCACATGCCACCCATATTATTTTCTCCAGGTATCTCAAACCGATTCGTTGCAGGAAAACGGAGTGGGATTACACCATGATTTTCTCCTGCTTGCCACAAAGTCTCAGTAATCAGTACCATGTTGGGCTTGTACTGATTCTTCAGATCCCTTAAGGTACGCACAAAATCTTGGGACCTTCTTGCTACACCTCTGCAATTCCATAGTAGAAGTCGTACCTTAGGCCATGTAGGTGGTAACCCAGAAACCCTCGAGATACTCCGAGCCATCATAGAAACCTGATAATAGCTGCTCTGATTCAGAATTTGACATGTAGGCTCTAGCTGGAATTCCTGCATTCTATCAGATATGAAAAACATAATAGAGTTTGCCGAACCATAAAAGGAAGCCCTTAGATTGCTTTGGTCCTCTAGAAAGAAAGTCTCTTTGTAACAGTCCGGGTAAAAATTTGGATTTTTACCGGGACTGTAAAAGTCTTTTTACAGTGATTTACCGGAAGAATTAATCTTGGGTAATTAATTCAAGGTAAATCGAGCGTCGTTTTTCGTAACCGAGGGTTTTCCCGCGCTCGAGATTTTTCCGTGGATTTTACGGACCAAAGTTGGTATTTTTCGAGTCCCGGAATCTTCGGAAAATCACACTAGAAAATAACAAAGGGGGTATCGGTTATTTTTTGGTCCGGACCGGACTCGCTCCATAATGCAGACAAGCTCCATTATTGAAGTTCACAGGTTTCACAGTATTTCACGGTTTATTAAAGAAGAAGAAAGCAGGAGAAGGGGAAGAAGAGAAGAAAAGAGGAAGAAAGGAGAGGAAAAAAAAAAGAGAGGAAAAGAGCAAAAAAAGAAAAAAAAAAAGAAAAAGAGAGAAAAGAAGAGAAAAGGAAAAAAAAGAGGGAAAGAAAAAAGGAAAAGAAAAAAAAAGAAAAAAAGAAAAAAAAGCAGAGTGAAAGGAAAAAAAAGAAAAGGAAAAAAAAAACACAGAAAAAAAAAGAAGAAGAAAAATAGAAAGAAAAAGAAAAGAAAATACAGAAAAAAAGAAAATAGGAAAAAAAAGAAAATAAAAGGGGATGAACAGTTCGTCACCCCGGATCCTCTCCTCGGGTTACTATTCACGAGATGAAGATCCAGGTCGTGTCTCGTGCCACCGCCCACACCATCGCCTTCGCCGTGCCATGGCGACCTCGAAGCCTTCGTCCCCGTCGCCTTCCGCCGCGAGACGCGCAGCCGGCGAGCGTTGACCCGCGAGCAGACCCGCGGATCCAGCTCCCCGCGTCTCTGCTCAGCCTCCAGCGCCGTCGCGCCCGGGTTTCCACCGCCCATGGAGTCGCCCTCGTCCACCGCTGCTGTTGTTGTGCTCGCTTCCCTTCCTTGCGCTCTCGCCGTTGACGCCAGCTGCTGCAACCTGTAAGGTGAGCTGGGTTTCCGACCCGTTTCTTCTGGTCGGGTCGCGAGCATTACACATGGGTTGGGCTGTGTGGTGATGGGCCAGGTCTGGGCGTGGGCCTGTGCTTCGGGCCTGCTGCCTTGGTCTGGGCCGGCACTATTCATGGCCCAGTCCGATTTAATTTTTTAAAAAAACAATATATATATATATATTTATTTATTCATATTTTGGTATTTAATTTTGAGGAAAAAATATATATTTACTTTGAGAAAATTATGATCAATTTAATTCTGGTATTTTGAAGAAAATATAAATATATATACTTTGATAAATAATTAAGTTATGTTTTGGAGAAAAACTATTATTATTTGGAAAAAAAATACATATACCATGAAAATAATTCCTAGAAATTTTATATATATATTATTTTCCCTGGAAAATTATGGTTGTGGAAATGTATATATATATATATATATGTACTTTGAAAATTAAAGGTAACTATACTTTGTGTTGGAAATATTATTATATACATTTAGAAAAAGATAAATACTATATATATTTTCTGGAAATTATAAATACGTTATTATTTTTCTGGGAAATTATGATGATTATATTTTGGGAAAATTATAATTAATTTATGAAAATATTTTTGAAAAGAGTTTTAACTAAAGTATGGTACCGAAATTATATTCGGATATACGTACGGAATAATATTTTCGGTAAAGGGAAATAATAAAAGATATGTCCCGGGATGGGTATATTTCGCAGTATTGGCATCATGGCATACTCTTATGTGCATCTTATGTGAGTGTGTATTGTTTTGATGTATAGGTTATGATATCGGGAAGTTTCCCGAGGAGCCGGCTTCGGACCGGTCATTGTCTCCGGAGTTGAGTAATCGGCCAAGGTGAGGATGGATTTCCTTCAATATGTGCCTGTATTACTCGGTTATTATGTTTTGATGATTATTGCATTGTTGGATGTTGCATTTGCTGTGGTTTGGTTCGGGATGTTTTTCCCAGTGTCCTGGTTGTTTTTGGATGTCGATTGCTGTGTCTTTTGGTAATAAGAATAATGGATTAAATAATGAAATGTGATAAGGATGTCGATCCTCGATTTTGGATGGGATATCTATCCCGGTATTTTGGTTAGGGATGTTGATCCCTGAGTTTGGTTTTGAGGATGATAATATAATTGTCACGTGGTAAGTAGTGGTACGACTCGATGGTTTAAGACTATTTCGTGGTGGCTGTGACCTGGGTTACTTGTGATAAGCATGTCTATGCTTGGGATGTCTATCCCGTGATTATTTTTGGGATGTCTATCCTTGGGTTCGTGTTTTTGGGATGTCGATCCCTGGGTTCTCTTGGATTTGGTCTGGCACTCGGAATATGTTGATAACCAGGTCTGACCCCTAGCTTATCCGTGACGGGGCCCGGAAAAGATAAAATTAGAAATTGGATTTTATTTGAGTTTTTTGGTCTTGGACCGGTTTTGGATCGAGTTTTTGTTTGGTATGTATTTGGCGGTTGTGCTTGTTTTTGACCTTGAGTAATTATAGTGTTGCATATTGATTGTCTATCCTTCGTCGGTGAGCACTTCGGACTCACCCCTCACCTGCGGGCTTTTATCCCGTAGGATGAGTTATTTGTGGTACAGGTTTGGTGCATTCCAGACAGGCTGCGGCGTTATCCCTTGGACAGGACTTGGATCCATAGTTTGCATCAGTGTCGCATACAGTGTCTTTGTGAGTTATTAAGTCTTCCGCTGTACTGTTTATTATTGTTGTTGGGCCATTGGGCTGGATATGATGTTATCGTTGCTTTTATTTTGGGCTGTTGAGCCCGAGTTTCTGTTGTATACACTGTATGCTGGGCTTTATTTGGTCAGATTGTTACAGTTCCGGCACGTGTTTACTGTGTACGGTAAATACGGGTCGGGGCGTTTCACTCTTCCATAGGAGTCACAAAGAACCTAGATGAGTAAAGCTCGTCAACAAAAACTAAACGAGGAATTCTTGCGAGTTCACTCGGCAGTTCCTCCTGCTGCTCATTCACCATGCTATAGGCTAGTCTATTCCTCCTTCCTATATTGGCACCCTCAACAAAGAAAACGGTAAAGGGGGAAGGCATGTTTTATCTTGTTAATGTTTTTCTGAATGTTCCCATCACATATCTCCCTCCCCTTCTTATAGCCTGAGCTTAGATAGCTAGGTGACAGTTTTCATATATGGACCCTCTTTCTATCTCCGAAAAGATCCAGAAGATTTCTCGGTAATTTGCATTATTTTTCAGAAAATTCCAAAGCTTTCCAATCCTCGAGGATTTGCTTTTGGAAATGTTTGTCACTACATTAATTATTGCTCAATAATTCTGATCTTTTCGACATGAGTGGCAGAAATAAGCCTAAAATTGGCACATATATTGCAGCCTGAAGCTAGCAGTTGAGTAATTGAAACTTAACATATCCAGCCATAAGCTGAAATGCTCTAGCCTGAAGCTAGAAATTTTAAATGTTTAAATACACAAGTTTATACAGCCTGAAGCTGAGACCAACTAGAAGTTGGCTGATAAATATGTAATTTATAGCTAGTATGCCCCAGCCAGAAGCTGGTAAATAATCATCCTAAGTCATCATATCCAGCCTGAAACTGGCATATATATATATAGCAGCCTGAAGCTGGCACCAACTTGAAGTTGGTACATGGACATATATTTTGGTTTGACCGGTTGGGCCATCCCGGGTCAATAATGATGCACAAAATTTATTTAGTCATTCATTGAAAAACCATAAGTTTTTACAATCAATGATTTTCCATGTATTTGTTTGCTGCGAAATTAATAATACGGCCTTCCTAAGATGAGATTGGCCTAGACCAGCAAGTTTGGGATTAATTTGTTAGGACAATAGCCCTCTGCTGGGGGGGGGGGGGGTGAATAGCGATAATCGAATAAAAATGAAATAAGCAGGAATTAAATGCGGAATTGAAAGAATGAAGGACACAAGCAATTTATCCTGGTTCACACACACTCTACTAGTGTGGCTAATCCAGTCCTTCAAGTCTCACTTGAAGATTTCACTATCTACGTTAAGCTTACGGGTGCTTAACAAACCGTTACAACCTA
>JAKUCV010003119.1:165481-225566 GCA_028386065.3 Turnera subulata | reverse complement strand
CTCTTCTGCTACTCAGTACACCACCATCATCACCTGTATCCTTTTTCTTCTGCAAACATACATAGCTCCAGTTTTCTTCTTAATTTTTGAAACCGGTGCAACCTCCAAAGCCTTAACCGGAAACAAAAGAAAATGAAAAACACCCAAAATACACACAACATCCAACCAGAAACTGCCACCTCAGCACCATCCCAACACCACCGCCACCTTTTCCTTCTTCCTCACCTCCCCTGTACTGTTCACGCACGGGTGAACTGCGCCACCACCCGAGGCACCACCCACGCCATCGCCCTCCCCGCAGCGTCGCCGACCAAACCCAACCTTCGCCGCCCGATTCTGTCGCCCGACGCGCTGCACACAGCCGTGAACCCGACGGCCTCCTCTACTGCTCGTCGCCGTCACAGCGAGCCACCGCCCGCCACCTGCTCCCAGCCTCTCCTCGCGTCGCTGTCGTCTTTCTCGCGTCGCGCCTTGTCTCCGCCCGTGCACTCGCGCCACCGTCGACGGAGCTTCCAAGGTAAGGAGACCCGCTTGAAGGTGGACCCGACCCGGTTGCGTGGGACTTAACCCATTTTGCGATCGGGTCGTGGCTGGTCAGGTCTGGTTGACTTGGGCTGGGGACATGGGCCTGGGCTTGGTGCACCTGGGCTCACCCTAATGGGTTGGACTAATATATGGCCCAGTCCAGGTTAATAAAAAAAAACATATATATATATATATATATATATGGTTCTGGGTCATAATATATATTTTGGAAAAAAAAAGATATATAATATATGGTTTGGTAAGTATGAAGTAAGAAGTTTTGAATATATATATATACATGTATGATTAGACAATTGGTAACAATTTTCCGGAATATATATATATGGTTCTATTTGCTAAAAATTTCGTTTATAGTAAATACTTTTGGATATATGTTATATGAACATTTTCCATACACGTGATCATTTTCTGGTAAAATATATAAATATATATATATGGTAAACTTATGGAAAGTATACATATAGTATAAAATTATATTTGAAGTAATTACTTTGACATTCTTGAGAAATTAAAATAATGACTTATATCTTCCCAAAAATTATTGTCTTATGATAAATACTTCCTAGGAATGAATATATATTCTGAAAATAGTTTCCTGAAAAAAAAATATAAAAATGTACGTGATTTTATGGTAACTAATTCTTTTGAAAAAAAATATAAGTCATAAAAAAATTTATTTTTATAAAATATTTTCGGAAAGGGTATTATCAAGGTAATAAAATACCGGAATAGTACCCGAGTATAGGAATAAATATAGTATGGTATTTTAGCACTTGAAATAAATGGTGAACGATGTTGATAATGGGAATTAACCGGGGAAGTAACCGAGCTGAGTTAGTATTTAATTTACGGTATACAGTAGTAGCATAACATTTGCATACCATCTTATGTGTGCATATTATTGTTGATATAGGAGTTGACAACGAACAATTTGCTGAGGAACCGGACTTGGAACTTGCTGGACAATTCCATAACTGATATCGGCTAAGGTGAGGATGGATAACCCTTGTTATGTTGTCTGTAATACTTTGTGTGCTTTGTTGTTCGATTGAGCTGCTGAACTGCTGATTGTTGGCTGATTGACTGTTGTGGATATTATTGTTGCTTTTGGACTGTGATATTGATTCTGTGGATATTATGCTGAGATTGATGTTGAACTATTGACTGTGGAAATTGTGGAAAAGAAATTGGAATTGAGATTGGAATTGATTTGAGATGTTGATATAATTGTCATGTGGAAAGTAGTGGTACGACCCGATGGTTTGAAAATTAATTTTGAGATGCTATGGTCGGTTTTTGGTTTGGTTGGCCCGTCATGCCTGTGGTTAGGGTATACCAAATACCCAGTGGCTCGGATATGCCGAATATCCGCGGTGGCTCGGATATGCCGAATATCCGCAGTGGCTCAGATATGCCGAATATCTGGTTGGCATGACGTCGCCTGAGGTTGGGGTATACCGAATACCCAGTGGCTCGGATCTCCGGATCCATACCACCGATGCATGTGCATAAGTCTTCCGCTGCTATTCTATTGCTTATATTGTTGTATTGCTGATTTCCTGTGATATGTATATTACTGATACTATCTGCTGCTGCTGAGAGCACTGTGTTGAGTTTGAATAATGGTCCCCGAGTGTGGGTGACAGTTGTATTGATAGTTGCTAATGTATAATATTTGTACGTTGTACTGTCTGTTCTATCATTATGAATAGTTTCGGCACGTGTTTACTGTGTTACGGTAAATACGGGTCGGGGCGCTTCAGATGGGAAGATCTTATTTATTCCCAACCTTATCCATTTGTAATTTGCTACCTTTTGACTTTGGAAGAGATTTTAAAAACAATATTGGAAACAAGTTCTTTGCTATCGTAAATGTTATAATTATATGGCATAGAAAATCCTAGTTTAATAGACAATATTGAAATAACTCTGTTATATAGTAAATAAGTCTTGGAAAGTAAAAACTGTATCCCAGAAAAACAAAAATATTGTTTAAAGACTTTTCTTAGTCATATTGTTTAAAGACATAGAAAAAGATAGTCAGTATTGTTTAAGTTCAACATAATATGAGACAGCCACTCTTGAGCTAGAAGGAGGAAGAAGATAAAGAAGAAGAGGCCACGTTTTGGTAGCGAATTGATATGTGAGTGACGTGGTTGCTTTTTAATTACAAGATTTCGTGGGCCAAAACAGGGTCGTAATTTGAGACAATAATTTATACTGCTGTACCATCATAATTCTTGGTCAAAATGATCATTATGATCATATGAACCTTATCACCTACCTGTAAAAACAATTATTCATCACGCCCAAGGTGCAGATAGGAAATACCAACTTGTAAAATATTATAAAACTCACAATTATCATTTTTTTTGATAAAAAAAACTCACAATTATCTTGAACAAACTAAAATAGAAGTCAAAAAGCTTTGAGCATAAAATTGGAAAAGTCTGTGTAGGGAGTAAGCAACAATATGATGTTCAAACTTTACAACAGATCCGCGGGTGGGTCCAAAATCAGGAGATTTTGCATCTCTTCAAGATTCAGTAGATAGATACGGCAGCCCTTGACATATATGTACCATCGTGGATCTGTGATGTTGACCCCAATTTAATTAACTTGTTAATCAGTGAATTGGGTATCACATATATATATATATGTATAGCCTCCCCCCACCAAATTAAGAATGAATTATATATACATTCTGGGTCATTTGGTGGTTGCTCATGAGTCATGCATGTATATTATATTATACATTTCGGTCTTAGACAAGCCATATGTTGTTAAACCTAATTCTCCTAAATCTTCAGGCAACCAACGTATAGTAAGAGTACATTTGTCCTTTTAAGAGAAGTCATATCCTTGTGAAATCACCCACTAACAAGGATTTCAACTTGTAATAAAACAGAAATACATATATATAATAAAAAAAAAATAAAGAAAGAAGAGAAAAGAGATAGAAAGCGTTGGAAATTTCTTTACCAATAGAGCAAATGTTTGTTAACAAACTGTCGTATTCGCACCCTTTTGGGATTTGAATTAATCCACTCACACTATATGATAACCCAATGCGTCCTCAACTAATATATGATGTGTATAGGTAGTAGTGGTGGCTTGAATATTGCTGCATGATGTACATCATTGCATTACTTTATGTGCAATGATAGCCTGATCATCCAAATTAAAAAGATTAGTTTTGGTTTCAATCAGTTGAATTTTTGTAGTTTTGTGGGTGATAGATAGATAGTGGTGAATCCAATATCTCCTTATCGGATAAAAAGTTGTATCCTATAAAGTTATCAGACTTTTCAAGCTGATGATAGTCTCTGGTATAAATGATAAACTCTCAGGCACAATAATGCAATTCAGGCCATAAAAGAATATCCAGCACCTTCAGGCTCGCCCAACTTCGCCGATATTTTTTCAATCCACTACAACCCCTCTCCTTTCTGTACCAAAACAACCAAACACAAAAGAGTATTTACCATTATACGTTTATTATTTTATAGATTTTTCTATCTTTGCATTTTCCACCTTCTGTTTGTATCCTGTTCTTATCCATAAATAATTATATTAAGCATTCAAATTTGAATTAAATTGTTAAGAGATATTTCAGCCAACATTATATGAAGTGTTCAATTTTGGGGAAAAAAAAAAAACTCATCTAATTCCTCCTCTATAGTGTTATTATAAATGAGGAGATACTAAAAAATATCAAAAAAAAAAAGAATTGTAATAATCTTAGCTATGTCTAAACTCGCTCAAAAAAAGGAAATTAATATCACAAATAAACTACGCAAAAATTGATCCCCTTCTTCTGACTTAGGTCTATTTCGTATATGACTTCACATTCTACTCATCTTAATTCTCTTCTTCTATTAAGAACTTTGTTTGTTCACAATTTCTATCACAAACTTTGGAAGATTTATTAATAATTCAATATGTAAGTTTCATTATTCTAACTCTAGAGTATCGATGGATAAGTTTTGTCAAATCAAAATCTCGAAAATTGATTATATATCATCATGTTCCTTTCCAGCATAAGATGTATAACTTGTACAAGTAGGGAGAATTGTCCAGTAACTGATTTGACAATGTTTAATCCTAGAAATTTCTTACTCCCAAAAAAAAGATCCACGAAATTTCTGGGCCTGACAAAAGGGATAGTATAATAAGAATGCATAAGGCATCCCACGTAATAGAGGCCCATTTCTTACTGAAATGACCAATGCAGCAAGAAAAGCCTTATTTCCTGTCTATTTTGATGCGGTCGATCTATCCCACAGAGACCTTGTTCGGATTTGGGAGGGTGGCAAAACTGCCCCTACACATTACTATATGTCAGGCCCAAACGGTAGATGGCCCTGTATCTTTGGTATGTTTAATTTGGTACATTGTGAAGTTTGGTGTGTATCAGTGTCTCCTTCTTTATTTTGTACTACACAAAGTCTAGATAGTCTAGATAGTCTGTGTGTGATACAATTTTTCTATTATTCATTCATTCTCTCTTATTCTTTTTTGTATTTTTATGTACTACACAAGGTCTAGATAGTCTAGATAGTCTGTGTGTGATACAATTTTTCTATTATTTATTCATTCTCTCTTATTCTTTTTTGTATTTTTATTTGTATATGTACGAATGTTGATATGGAACTCGTCTTTGAGCCTAAGTTTCACTCGTTGCCTCTTGGGCCAAGTAATGACTCTGGGGCTATCTCTATTAATTCGATTTTAAACTATCCACTATCTAGTTCATTCCAAAAGTCAGCTCTATTTCAGAGGGTCATACGCAGGAGTTTGAAAAATTCTTCTCCCTATACGCTCACTCTCAAATAGAAGAAATTTGGGTATCTTGGATTCACAACTACAAAATAGCCACCACACAGCCAAGCCACCCAATTTACCAACTGGATTTACATACTCTACCTTGAAGAAATCCAATTTTCTTCTCTTTCTTTCAAGTTTGGAACGTGATTACTTTGTTTCAGGTTAGTATTGAAAGTTGCCTTGAGGTCTAACAACCTAGATGAACCCAAACCCTTCCGTTTCCAAACTAATTGTGACATGAAATTCACTACAACCACCACAATAATTAAAACTGAACAAAAGAGCTCATAAAATCCTAAGAGGAAAGAGCACTTACAAGGCAAAAGCCACCAAGATAAGATCAAAACACTCTACCAAGAGTCACACATAGTACTAATGGAAATGAAGGAAGTAGGTGTCTCTCTAGTGCCTAAAGTCTTCAGCAGGACGGAATCCCCTACACTAAAACCATGCTATAGTACGATCACCGATTTATTGGCATGCTTATGTATCAAACCTAATATATTCATATCATCATTAACTATTACATCTACCCTCCATTAATTGGGACCGATGTAAGCTCTACAACTACCCAATATATTGATTAACCCGTTTATAAAAGATTAAAACTTGAAACTTAATGTCATTTATTTAGAAAAGTTCCAAATCTACTGACGAGACTCTTTAATTAATCCTTAATAACCATTGAGATGGAACGAAGACATTTGGGTGTGGTTATTTTTTTTCCCCTTGTAATAAGAAGATAATTTGTATGTCTTGTCGCCATCGCGGATTGCTCACCGTGAATCACATTATTCTGCCGGGTTGAGGATAATTTTTCTTTTGTGCTTTAAAAAGAAAAAATTAGGCACACGGAGCCTGTGTTTTTAGACCATAGGCCATGGCCTACATGTCGTTTTCTGAAGGCATACATGGTCCAAATACCTCCTCCTTTTTTATATTGTATTGGATCTTATCAAACTAGCCAACCAATTCATACAAATGATCTTAAATCAAGCATCATCATCTTAAAGCATTCACTTTATAGTTTGATATTTATTTGTGCATAAAGACCATGCCCCAGCTTCTAGCTGGGGGAATTGACTCTCGCAGCTGGTTGTTATCCTACTTTGTTTTTCTCCTCTTTTTTCTTTTGGGGTCATGGCGATTAATTTTTAATTACACCAATGAAAGGGTCACTATCATGCTTTTAGTCATCATGGATGCACATCATAGCTTGCCATCCCACCATGATCCACGAGTCTCTTTGTTTTCTGTTCTTTCAATTGTTTTCACGCGGAAATAGAGGCCAGGCAGCTAAAATATGTGAAATGGTGTCCTACTACAATTGAAGCTTCATTGGCACCTTTATAGTTTGGCAGGTTGAACGCAATAGCCTAAATAAGCACCTTCCTTGCACATCAATCAATCACATTCAATTCACCCTCCCTCGTTCTCTTTTCAATTAAAATACACAAAAACAGAACACAAAGAACGCAAAGCAAAGCCATTATGCGTTGTACGGGCCACATTAGTTAAGCCATCTAAAGGGTCTAAACTAAAAGGGGGGTGGAAAAAACTAAAACAAGGTACAT
Organism: Turnera subulata; assembly: GCA_028386065.3. Classification (NCBI taxonomy): domain Eukaryota; kingdom Viridiplantae; phylum Streptophyta; class Magnoliopsida; order Malpighiales; family Passifloraceae; genus Turnera; species Turnera subulata. Next base: position 218,619 of record JAKUCV010003119.1, on the reverse strand, counting down.
ACAAAATGTATATTATACACTCTTTCATTGTTCCCGTACAGATTGGCAGGTAGCCGCTCCTGGTTTAGAAAGAACAACTGGCAAAAGTAAAATATAGGAGTCTTCAATAATGTCACGCGGATCTGGTGTTTGTTAGTAGTATTATTATTAACTTCCAGTATCTAACTGTGAAGGCACTTGCTTGCAAGCATGGGATAATTACATTTTGCAGAAACCCATAAGAACACAAAAAAAGGAAAGGAAGAAAATAGAGAATACCCTTGCCAACATTTTACAATGGCAGGAACAGTCAAGGGAAAGAATTCATCGGCAAGAATCCTGTCTTGCAAATTAAAAAAAAAAAAAAAAAGAATAGCCATTGAACACTTGACGGGCAAATCATACAAGAATCTGCAATATACAGGAGAGGACTGTCAGATGACGGTACCTCGAGCTAAACTCCAACAAACTACAGGAGCGAGCATTCCCACACTGTATCCATGTTTTACTGATCAAGCAGTAAACCACAATCAATCCAGATAAAAAGAAATCAAAGAACACTGCACAGAACACCCAAATCCACAGCTCCAAGGCACCCACCCATACAAACTAAAAACGCAAAACTTAGTGCAACAACGTGATCAACATCCAATTGGTTTCCATGATATGAGCAGTCGCTGCCAATGGATCCGGGAGTTTGAGTAATGGCTTCACACTTGCGTACTTGTGAGACATCTCCACTGCCTTGTATGTGGCCCTTTATCTAGAAGCATTAGCAAGCCGACATTGGTCGGTGAAAGCCCAAACATATACCTGCCATTAAAATATTTGAGGAAAGCAAACATAAGTGACAGTTGGTTAAATGCGAGAATCGTAATATTCAGCCTCATTTTCTCAAACTAATCAGCGGAGAACAGTTAAAATGCACAGACATCTGGATTGATCTTTAAGCTGCACCACAAAAGTTAACTAGCATCATATATGTCATTCTTATCAGATTTATTCCCTTTGCTCTAACTGGAGTTTCAACAATACCGTAAACCCACTCAAACATGAGAAACAAGTGCATGAAGAAGGGGGGGAAAAAAAAACAAAATGTTCATGAACCCTATGGATTCGGGTGCTGGCTATGGCATGCAAGAGTGTACTTACTTGCTTTGGCGGGCTCTCTTTCTCCAGAAGACAAACGACACGATCCACTGAGGAGAAAGTGAGGAAAGATAGTTAAATTGGTGGTCCAACAAATTAATATCAAGAATGTGCTCTAGAACAGGTGAAACAAAAGAACTAAGGTGCTCCACAATATTGTAGATTGTGATGTCTAACTGTCACAGAGAGATGATTGGTTTCAGATACAAAATTATCCAAAGGAGATGAATAGTGTGGAAACAGAGCTGGGCCAATTCACAAAGCTAAGAATTTCAACACACAATGAGAATTGCTACGGATTTTCTGGTCAAACAATGGCGCAAAGTGTAGCAGCAGCAAAGAGGAAATGAGCGAAGAAACACTAATAAACTCTCAATCACAGCACTTAATGGCTGATGCTTAGAAGGGAAAAAAGACAACACGCATATGTCATCAATATGTTTTTCTCATATCTAGCACAAGTGATATCATCTCAACTTTATTCCAATGTGTACCTACTGCAACCCCCATTGCAGTTCAGTCCAACAAGAAATAAAAAGAACACAGAGAGGCAGATTATACTTTAGCATCTCAATGATCAACAAAATGATTCTGGAATAATAGCAGTGATGCAATGTATTACTACCTTGGAAATCCTAACTTAATGCAGGACACAAAACACATAATATTGTTCATTCAACTGAATATGCAATCCAATTTACCTTGAAGACCGACATGAAGGAAAAGCTGCCAAGAACAGATGACTTCTTCAAAGGCATCTGCCTTGCTGGTGTAACTTCTTTGCATAAATGTTGTGCTATTTCTTTCAACAACACCATTTGTGCTTTATCAGTTCTCATTGAAATAATTGCCTGTCTCATAGATTCCCTATCAGCCTCTAGTGCCTGAAGCCTCATGTAGAGCTTTTTAATATCAGGATCACTGACATCAGGTCGACTCAATGCCTCTCTTGGAGAGGAAATATAATCTTCAGTAATCCCTCCAGTTTTCAATTCAGTAATGCCATTATATGATGTCCCATTATGGATGGAATCAATCGTATAAATCCTGTCACACATGTCATCTCCAACTTCTGATGCAGTATCCATCTTTCTCAGATTTGAGTTGTCTTCAGGAAGGGTAACATAATCCCTCTTTGTAAATGTGGTGTTGTGTTTGAATCTAGGAGATTCAGTAAAGTCTGTTTCCCTACCAATCAGTGAACTGATACTATCCGTGGAAAACTTTCTGCTATGTCGTGGCCACCTAGGAGACTGCCCAACTATCACCTTCTCTAGAATATTCTTTGAACCAGAAAATTCCCCTTCCTTCTGATTTCCACGAGGAGTTCTCTCCATCTGATAGATCCTGTACTCCAAATTCTTTAATTGATCCTGGCTGCGAGGAGTCTCACCAAAAGGGTATTTCTCGATATCCACAATATCATCGTCCTCCTCCTCCAGAGCACTTGGATTCTCGTTGATACTGCATTTCAATGGTGGGTAATCATATGTGGGAACGTCGAATTGGGCAGGATTGAATTCTTCAGCCATGCCCATGTCACGGAACCCGTTCATCTCACCCTCTGCCTCTTGCTCAGTAAGGCCATAACTCATCATCCTATGCTTGTAGGCTTGCACCTCACAAGTAAGAGACTGAATGGTCTGCTCTCTCTTATACAACAGATCCTCCAAAGCGGAAAGCTCCTGCTGGTCATGCCCCATCTTCTCCTCCGCAAAGCGTTTGAATTGCCGGGCCTCCATTTGGATCTCTGCCTTCTCCCTCTGCAACCTCAAAATCATGGACATGGCCTCGTTAGCAGCTGAAGATGAGGCATTTCTCTCTTCATCCAGCTCGGCAAATAAATCCTGTATGGTCTGCTGTTGGCTGCTAAGAGTCTCCCGTAGCGCAGCACATTCATTCTCAATCTGAACTCGTGGATTCGAGAACAAATCGAAACCAGAGATCAACAATCGGTTCCCGCCCTCAAATTCGTCATACTTTCGTTTCACGGAGCGGAACCAAGATCCCCCCGAGGAGGAAGTGGCTACGAGAGAACAACTACACCCACAATCACAGCATTTTACCATATTCCGTGAAGTCGGGGAAGCTGGAGAAGAAACCACTTCCAAATCCATGGACCCAATTTAAATGTATCCAAATTGAAGAAACCCACCAGGAGATGAAAGCAATCCCCCAATCCCACACAACACAAGAAGAAGAAAAAAAAAGGAAAAAAAAAACAAACAAACGAACAAACAAAGGAAGACTGGTCCAACTCTTTAATGCCCTCGAACTCTCTCCTTTTTACCTATATATTTACAGATTGGTTCCGCTACAATTCCTTCCCTTCGTCAACTCCATTTCCGCATAAAAGGCCTAAAAACCAACAACAAAATGAGAACCCAATAAGAAATTAAAATCGAATTGCAGTTCCCAGCTGCGGAATTTCTCTGGGAAAACAAAATCACACGTCACAATCGCACAAATTTGACCAATTCCTAAAAAAGAAATAAAATTTTTATATCTAGAAAACAAAAAAAAAAAAGAAACGAAGTTAAGAACTTTACAGCGGGAGAGAGAACAGAGAGGTGTTGGGTTGAGTTGTGGAAATGGGTGGTTACATACCTAAGCTCAGGAGCTGAAACATTCCCGGGAAAATAAAATTTTCCAACGAAGACGAGAGAAGCCACGGGTCGCATTCTCCTCCCAACTTGTTTTTTCTCCTCTCAACCCGAAAATGGGCAAAAAAAAAAAAAAGAGTAAACCAAACAGATCGGTTGAAGAATACAAAGGAGGAGCAGTGAGTGCTTGGAGGGAAGGAAAATTCCACGGAAAAACAGAGTGAAAAAAAAGAGAGAAGAAGGGAAGGGAGCGAGCGAGCGAACGAGGATTTTTTTTAAGAAACCCTAGATTTTTTATATATTTTGGTTGCCTCTCAAAAAAAAAGTGGTGGGGGATTTTGTTTGTTTTTATTGGTCTCGATTTTCGTGTTAAAGAAGTTGTAGAGAGAGGGAGAGAGAGAGAGAGAAGGAGATTAGGGATGATGATGATGATGTTCAGAGACAGGGAATATTTTTGGGTAATTATGTATGATTAACATCTAATTCTAAACATTAGTGGCCGCCCTTCCATCCAACTAACTAATCACTGCTGTAAAATTCCTGCCCCCCTGTTTTTCTGGTAAATCACTAAATCCTTTTTTTCTTTTTTTTTTTTTGCTTCAATGATTGCTTTCTAGTGCTCCTCCTCCTTTTTTTTTTAAAATATTTATTTTTTTTAAACAAAAGGACTAATTAACTCGAGTAAAAAATGAAAAATAATAAAAATAGTAATATGATGAAGTGGAGAGGAAGGAACGGTTCCAAATTGGGGGGGGGTGGTAGTTTGGTTTGGTTGGTTACTTAATACTCTGTTGTTCCTATCTTGTTGGAAACTATCAGCTATTTTTATGAGGGGGGGATCTCTATATTTGACATGTAAAAAAGTAGTGTTAGTTGTTTGTTTGTTTGTTTGTTTGTTTGTTTGGGTTTTAATTAATTTAATACACCCCAACATGGAAAATGGACAGGGTCGAAGTCAAGATTTTCCCAACTTTTTCTACAAGCAGCCACGATTTTTGGTATTGGTATAGGTATGGAATGGAATGCAACTGGAAGGGGCATTCATATCTTTGACCTGATTTTTTGCACCTGATGGACGGCCTGGAGGGATTGGAGATCGGGATTACTTGGTACCCCGTTAAGGTTGAACCCGGTCCGGGCCGATCAACCAGGGTCGACCCATTAAAACTAAATCATGGTTTGGTTATTAAAGTCAATATTGAGGTGTGGGCTTTCCTTTTTTTTTTCTTTCTTCCTTCCTTGGAGAAGTAAATACTCTTGTAAATGGACACAAAAACAAAACAGAAAGAGGGTTAAGCAAGCCGATTTGGTGGGCAGCATAGAGTAAATATTTAAGGGGCAGCAAAACTAAACCCACTATCGAGGAGGTGCTTCTTCTTTACCTTTTTCCTTTTTCCTCCAATGAGTAAATATTCTTTTTTTTTATTTTGAACATAATGAGCAAATACTTATGCGCCAAGAAAAATAAATCTGAACAACTTGTTTTGATCGTAGCTTTGCAGAACGGATAATAAATGATTAAGCTCGTGTACCGGCTTAGAATATGCATAATTGCACGTGCATAATATTTGGTAGAGGAAGGAAATGAAAGGTTGTCTTTCAGCCTATACTTTTTTATGTCTTTAACAACTTCCCCGTTTCTCCTTAATTCATCAATTTGCTAATTTTGATTTTAGCTTGTGCCTGTTGCTCTCACTTTCATAATTAAACTACTACATACAAAATAAAGTTTCTACAGTCAAGTCTCTATGATGTCAATTACTCCCATAATGAAAGGGAGGGAATTATGTCAACATTTTTCTCTTATTATGACTCTTTATACACTGACCAATAATAAATTTCATGTGACTAGCCCAATAATTAGACCCACTTACAATAGGCAAAGGACAAGACTAAAAAAACTAATACCAACAGTGTCCACATAAGCCTACTATTATCAAGCCTAATCAATTCATTTCTCAAGCCGTGAATCTCACTCTAAGAAAGAAGAATGCACCCGGAGATCAGACGAGCAACGAACACAGCAGCTCGAACTCTGTCTAAGAGATCCACCTCAACCAGCCCAAATCACCACTAGATGAGATCGCCTCAACTCTTGTGTGTGAGGACCCGGCCTAAAATTCATTGGGCCTTCTCACCTCATCCTTACACCTTCTTCTTAACCATCATCCACATCATTGGAGTCGCCACCTAAATTTTATTGCAGGGCAAAATTTAGGGAAAAACCTATCTTAGGCAATCCATGACTCCTTAAGGCAACCGATTCAACGAACCAAAGATGTGGACCTGGGGACTCGTCACGGATGGAAAGGTGTTAGGTACCCATCCGTATTGGGGCGAAATTATGTGCAATAGACGATCAAAACATGTCTCATGCAACATACACAACAATTATAAAATTAAAACAAAACAGAAAATAAAATAACATTGAGCTTGCGTTTCAAACCACTACAAAACTGCTACGTACCCCATGTCATGGATTTAAAGCTCACGTAGTTCTTACATGCACCACATGACAATCACAGCATCATCATCAACATCATATCAGCTTGTCACAACTAGGGTTGTCAAAAATCCCCATCGCTGCGGATCCCCGCTAGTGGGGCGGGGATGGGGAATTTTTTTGCCTCGTGGGGCAGGGATGGGGGGATTTTTATGCCTGAGGGTAATTCGGGAGACGGGGCGGGGATCGCATCACCCGCCCCGTGGGGCCGCGCAAGGTGTGAAATGATAATTTTATCCCTATATCATTAATGGACATATTTGTATAGTCTTGACATTTTGGTCATTTCCATAATATATTAATTGTTTTTTTTGTCGGCAGCCCACTGCTCACATGCCACTCCACACCACTAAAATTAAATTAACGCTTATTATCTATCAAAAAAAATCCTAAATCTTATCTTCTATTCTAATTTCTAACCACACACCCACAATCGCACAACCGCACCCTCCACCTCTATCACTGTCCTCTTCCTCACTCTCTTCCCTGTCAACTATTGCAGCCACCACAACAACCGGCATCACCCAACCTTGTAATCGCCACTGTCCTCTTCCTCACTCTCTTCCCTATCTACCATTGCTGCCACCACAACAACTGGCGTCACCCAACCTTGTAATCGCCACTGTCCTCTCCCTCTTCCTCCACATAATTGCCCAACTGGCCAGATGCCTCTCGCGACATCTCAGCCGTCTCTCTTCCTCTCTGAATCACCATTGCCTAACGCCGCCGCCTTCCTCTAACTCTTAAGACTTCTTTATGATGTAGTAAATGATAATGTGCTGGTTTAATCGACTGCCAGTTTTTTGTACCTCAATTTTTTTATTCTTCACCCATCTAATGCAGCTGATAACAGAGTAAAGCTCGCATATGAATTTGGAGTAGAGTGTGTTATTTTTTTTCAACTCTTTCATTAGAATATGTCTAAATTAATTTTTCTACTCTTCATTCGCATTGAGATCCCTGCATTAAGATCCCCGCTTATATTAATTTTTCTACACATTGTATCTTTGTTGTCCTTAAGTTTTTTTTGGCTTAAGTTGGTCTACAACTTCTTTGCTTGTTGAATTTAAAAAACATGAAAGTATAAAATCATTCAAGTGTAAATTCGTGGAAATCATTCAGTTTTTTGGGTTTGCTTTGACACTTCAGTGTTGATATGCATGTTATCCTTTCTTAACAAATGCACAAATAATACTGAAACTTATGAAATTTTTCATTGAAGTAACTTTAATTCGGGGAATGGGGATCAGCGGGGATTGCGGGAAGTGGGGCGGGGCGGGGAGAAACCTATGGTGCGGGGGGCGGGGCGGGGATTACTCTACCCGCTAATTCCCCGCCTCATTGCCTCCCTAGTCATAACAATCAAACAACAAGAAAATTAGAATGAATTACCTCTTGATGCCCTCCTCTAGCTCCTGTGCGCTTGCCACTTTGTAACAAAATTTTGGCCCGGCTTCAAGGTGGAATTCAACGCAAAAAAGGCTGAATCAGTGCCTGGATTCAATAGTAGACTTGTAGATCTCTGTCTCAGATTTTCAAAGACACCAAGATCGCAGCAAACCGACTTCTACAGCTCCAAATATTATAATTCTCCCACGACTGCTTGCACTGGGACTTTCTACTCGGAAATCACCTTTCTTCTCCAATGGTTTGCTTTGATCTGCCTCTTTCCTCCTCTTCTCTTGATCTTCTCTTGCTGCTACCTTTCTGCTACTCTTCTCCACGAAATTCTTCCAGAACCTCAGCCTTTATTAGGGTTCCTAAACTTGAAAAGAGAGAATTCTTTCAAGCACCTAGCTTATATGTGTATCGGGAGGGAAGAGAGAAATTGTGTCCGTTTGAGGGGGAATGGGGGGTCCTATTGTTAGTAATATGCCCAAAAGCCAATCAATGGATGATTGTAGTCATGTATATACATTAAGGTTATTCCAATAAATATGATTATGAGATAATCGCTTGCAGATATTTATAACCCTAGAATATTTTGTATTCTTAAATGTCCTAGTCGATTATTATTATGGATGGGTTGTAATAATAAATTAAGACTAGCGTATATTAAGAATTGTATGAGATACGAATTCTACATACAGGTACAAGTTAGAGAACTTGTGGACTGGACCGACCCACATAAGAACCCTACATGGAACGTTATATGATTGTCATTAGTGGTTCTTATATGTATTGTCCTTAGACCTGAGATCATCAAGGTTCCCAACATGTGAGTCATATACTTTGATATTATTCCTAGTCATCCGTAACTGGGTGGACTTAAGGGTAATCATTGGGTATATGATAAATGTGTAGCGGGTTTTGATTGATCAAGATGGGATTCATCTGACCTATATAACGGGTATATTATCAGATGGGCTTCTTGATAGAGTTGAACTGTTAAATGCATGGCCATGCTCGGATTATATGATATGGTGATATCGTTAGTATCTGTTATACACAGTTAACTCGGGGATCAAGAAACTAAGATTAAACATGAGATTGACGTTTTCCATGTCTCGATTTAATCTTGATAATGGGACGAAAGGACGATGACATGTTCGGAGGCATATAGAATCAGTACTGATCTTGTCGTTCGGGTAGCAATGATGTGTTGCTAGACGTCGCTCTTTGCTTATAATTGTAAAATGAGATTTTACAATTATTGTCGGACGTTACAAGTGGCTACAGGGTCACACACATAGAACCGTTGATTCGAGCAGGTGGTTGAACCATGGTTGGACCGTGGTTGAACCGGTTTGTGGTTGGACCGTGGTTAGACCAGGTCGTTTTGGTTCACTAATTATCTGAATTATTGAACCAGGTTTAGTGCTGTGTTGTGTTGATGTGTGATAATGCATTAGTGGTAGACAAAAGATGGTGAGTGTCATTATCATGCTACCTTTGGGCCATAGTGTTGGCCATTAGTCTAATTAACTAATGCATTGTGTGTTAGTGTGATCAAGTGTGGAGTGATCAGTTTTTCAGACTTGAGAGATTTAGCTTAACACCATGCTACACACCAGAAAACTTGAGTAAGACTTGAGTTTATAGACACACACTCTCTTCTTCTTCTTTGAGAAAGAAGGAAGAACACCAAAACACCACAAGTTCAAGCTCCCGAATTCCGCAGCTAGCACCGCGTCTCGGAAGAGCTCGGGTTGGAGATCGTGTGACGGTTTCCGGCTAGTCATCATGGTTCGTGTGGATACTATAGAGGAGCAGGATATTCTTCCGGCTCTAGCTGATTCGGTTCTTCAGTTAGGTCAAAGATCCTAACCGTTTCAGGTATGATCGATTTTATTGTTCGGTTTGGTTGCTTCACTTGGATCCTCCAAGGTTTTCGAGTCTTTCCGCTGCACTTGATTGTTAAGTTTTGCATGCTCGGATACTTACAGTGGTAGCGGAGCCTTTTGTGAAGCTCTAAACCGAATTTAGTTGTGCATATGTGTGATATGTTCATCTTAATGTGTGTGATATGATGAATTCATTTTGGTATATGTGATATGCTGAATTCATTTTTGTATATGCGATATATGTTGAGGTTGGTTGTGTCAAAAGGGTTTTGACAACAAGCACTTGATTGGTATGTGATATCAATCAAGAGGTTCTTGGCAGTAAGTCGAAGGGGTTCGACAAAAGGAAAATCGATTGTCGGTTTTCGTAAGGAACGATGGTCGTTCTAGTGCATCGAGGCCAGAACATCGATGTTCAATGGTTGAACATCGATGTTCACATGAGTTTTGGCCTTGGCAGAAGTCTGAAACATCGATGTTCAGTAGGGAACATCGATGTTCAGGACAGAAACATCGATGTTTAGGGCCTATACATCGATGTTTAAAAGTACTGCCATGAAACTTGAATTGGCAGAGGTCTCCAACATCGATGTTCAAGTTTGAACATCGATGTTCATGAGTCCTACATCGATGTTTAAGGGTTAGACATCGATGTTTAAAACTACTGCCTAATTCTTGGACTTTCAGAACCTTCCAACATCGATGTTCAAGAATCAAACATCGATGTTCAAGTGTTGAACATCGATGTTGAGGTCTAGACATCGATGTTCTTGTGTTCCAGAGGCCAAATGACATCGATGTTCAGGATAGGACATCGATGTCCATGAGCATTGCCAGGTTGTTGGGAGAATCAGATTCTCAAAACATCGATGTTCATATAATTTTTGGGCCGGGGCTCCGCCCCGAGCCCTGGCAAGGGCGCTGCCCCTTGACCCTGCCCGCTAACCGGCTAGCGGGACCGCCGTGCTACCTCTGCGTAGCGGCTTATATTGCATATGATGCATTGTTATTGTATATGAGATATATAATTTGTGAATTACATGCATGACATGTATGGATACAATTGTTGACAAGTATTCATCATTGCTTAGATCAACATTTGGTAGGTTTTGCCAAAGCAAGGTGCCAATGTTTATCCTAGCAAGATGTGATGGCATAATTGTTATGCATGGAAACAATTGTTGATATAAATATTAAGTTCTTAGTTGCCTTCCATGATAAGCACTCATCATTGCTTAGATCAACATTAGGTAGGTTTTGCCAAAGCAAGGTGCCTATGTTTATCCTAGCAAGGTGCGACTGGATAATTGTAATATCTGAACTGCTTATTGTGGGTTTGGACTTAACTAGGTCATCTTAATAGGATTAAGGACTTAGAGGCAAGGAGTTGAGTAATGTCTATGAGATAGACAAGAACAAGTGTTGTTCGCTCAACTATCCAAGAGTTACATGAGATGTAATTGACAAGAGTTGTCTACCTAAATAGCTATGATGTAGGCGATCAACCAAAGCTGACTTATATTGTAGTGAAATATGGATCTTGGCCTACTCATGATTATTTTGTTTTCATAGTAGGAGCATCATTTAATAGAATTCCTTGTTAAATGATTTATGTATACATGACTCTTATTTGTGTGAGTTGATCTTTGTTGTAGAGCTACCATGGCACAAAATACAGGTACACTATCATTGCGATCGGTCTTTGAGAAGGAAAAGCTGAATGGGAATAATTTCCTAAAGTGGTATCGCAATTTGAGGATTGTCCTCAAACAAGAAAAGAAGCTGTATGTCCTTGAAGGGCCTGTTCCGATTGAACCGGCGCCTAATGCTCCTAGGGCAGAAAGGGATGCTTACAAGAAGAATCTTGATGAAGCATTGGATGTCGCATGTCTTATGCTAATAGCCATGGAATCTAGGCTTCAGAAGCAACATGAGAACATGGGGGTGTTCGACTTTGATGAGCAAGCAAGGCATGAGAGGTATGAGACCTCTAAGGCATTGTTCCAATGCATGATGGTAGAGTCATCACCCGTGAGACCTCATGTGCTCAAAATGATTGGTTACATTGAGAGCCTTGAGGGTCTTGGTTTTCCTTTGCAAAAGGAGTTGGCGGTTGATCTAGTCCTGCAATCGTTGCCGGACAGTTACAGCCAATTTATCATGAACTTCAATATGAATCATCTTGACAAATCGTTCTCTGAGTTGCTTAACATGTTGGGAACAGCTGAGCAACAAATGAGGGCAAACAAATCCAACATTTTGATGATTGGAAAAGGCAAAGGAAAGGGTAAAGCAAAGTTCAACAAGAAAAAGAAATGTGCCAAAAAGTTTGGTGCATGTGCATCTTCTTGTGACCACGTGCTGAAACCCAAGGGTGGTATTGCAAAGGAAGGACATTGTTTCCATTGCAACAAACCGGGCCATTGGAAGCGCAACTGCCCTATTTACCTTGAAGAGGTAAAGAAGAAGAAGGAAAGTGAGACTTCCACTTCAGGTATTTTTGTTATAGAAGCTAATATCTCTATCTTTGCATCATGGTATTAGATACCGGATGTGGTTCTCACATTTGTGTGAATGTGCAGAAACTAAGAAAGAGTAGGAGATTGGCAAAGGGTGAGATAGACCTACGCGTCGGAAATGGAGCAAGAGTTGCTGCATTAGCCGTAGGAACTTACTATTTATCCCTACCGAGTGGTTTGGTCTTAGAACTGGACAATTGTTATTATGTACCTACCATAAGCAGGAATTTGATTTCTGTTTCATGTATGGACAAGAAAGGCTTTTCATTTGTAATAAAGAACAAATGTTGTTCTATTTATTTCAATGATATTCATTATGGTGGTGCATATTTGAGCAATGGTTTGTATGTTCTAAACTAGAAACGCCAATCTATAACGTTAATACGAAGAAGGTTAGAATGAACGATTCTAATGAAACCTACCTTTGGCATTGTCGTTTGGGCCATATAAACGAGACTCGTATTGCTAAACTCCATAAAGATGGACTTTTAGACTCATTTGATTTCGAATCATTTGAGACATGTGAGTCATGCTTATTAGGCAAAATGACGAAAGCTCCCTTTACTTGTAAAGGAGAAAGAGCTTCGGACTTATTAGGTCTTATACATTCTGATGTATGTGGACCTATGTCTACACAAGCTAGAGGTGGTTTTCAATACTTCATTACATTTACTGATGATTATAGTAGATATGGCTATGTGTATCTAATGAGACACAAGTCAGAATCCTTTGAAAAGTTCAAAGAATTCAAGAATGAAGTACAGAATCAACTCGGTAAAAGTATTAAAATGCTTCGATCTGATCGAGGAGGTGAATACTTAAGTCGAGAATTTCTTGATCATCTAAAGCAATGTGGTATAGTATCACAGCTTACTCCACCAGGTACGCCTCAATGGAATGGTGTATCTGAAAGGAGGAATAGAACTTTGTTAGACATGGTTCATTCTATAATGAGTCAAGCAGACCTTCCTTCTTCATTTTGGGAATATGCATTATTGAGTGCTGCTTTTACACTTAACTGTGTTCCATCAAAATCGGTTAAAAAGACACCATATGAGATATGGACCGGGAAGCGTCCCAATTTGTCTTTTATGAGGAATTGGGGTTGTGAGGCTTATGTGAGACGTGAAGCATCAGATAAACTCGGCCCTCAATCCAAGAAGTGCCTCTTCGTATGATACCCTAAGGAAACAAAAGGGTATTACTTCTATAATCACACCGACCACAAAGTGTTTGTTGCTCGGACTGCTATTTTTCTAGAAAGAGAATTTATTTCTAGAGGAATCAGTGGGAGAAAAATAGAACTCGAAGAAGTTCGAGATCTAGAGGCTGAGATGGAGCAAGGACAGGAACCACAAGATGTTGTGGATGAGAATCCTGTACCTATAACACATGGACTGCGTAGGTCGGATAGGATTCGGTATGAGCCTGAGAGATATGGATTTCTTATGACTCATACTGGAGACGTGATGCTCATAGATGAGGATGAGCCCACTTCCTATCAGCAGGCCGTTACGGGTCCAGACTCCAAGAAGTGGCTAGAAGCCATGAATTCGGAAATGGAATCCATGTATGAAAACAAGGTATGGACCTTGGTTGATCCACCCGATGGGGTAAAACCCATAGGGTGCAAATGGGTCTTTAAGAAAAAGACCAACATGGATGGTAATGTGATTACCTATAAAGGGCGATTGGTTGCGAAAGGTTTCAAACAAGTTCATGGTATAGACTATGATGAAACTTTCTCACCAGTTGCCATGGTTAAATCCATCCGGATTCTGTTGGCAATAGCGGCATACCATGATTATGAGATATAGCAGATGGATGTCAAAACTACTTTCCTAAATGGAAATCTTTTAGAGGATGTGTACATGACACAACTTGAAGGTTTTGTCGATCCAAAGAATGCTAATATGGTATGCAAGTTGCAAAGATCCATTTATGGGTTGAAGCAAGCTTCTAGGAGTTGGAATCTTCATTTTAATGAAGTAATCAAAGAGTTTGTTTTCATTAAGAATGAAGATGAACCATGTGTTTACAAGAAGGTTAGTGGGAGCACTGTTGTTTTCTTGTTGTTGTATGTTGACGACATTCTACTCATTGGGAATGATATTCCGACACTACAGTCTGTAAAGACTTGGTTAGGGAAGAATTTCTCGATGAAGGACTCAGGAGAAGCTGCCTATGTGTTAGGTATAAAGATCTATAGAGATAGATACAAAAGGTTTCTCGGGCTAAGTTAGAGTACGTATATTGACAAGGTGCTAAAGAGGTTTAGCATGCAAGATTCCAAGAAAGGATTCTTGCCTATGTCACATGGCGTATCTCTCTCTAAGAATTAATGTCCTAGTACATCGAAGGAGAGAGAGCGGATGAGTAAGAGCCCTTATGCTTCGACAATAGGATCTATCATGTATGCCATGCTATATACTCGACCTGATATCGCTTATGCTTTGAGTGTCACAAGCAGATATCAATATGATCCCGGTGAGAGTCACTGGACAGCGGTTAAGAACATCCTTAAGTACTTGAGAAGGACTAAGGATGTATTCATTGTGTATGGAAGCGTTGATGAGTTTGTTGTAAAGGGTTACACAGATGCTAGCTTCCAAACAGACAGGGATGACTTCAGATCGCAATCAGGTTATGTGTTTTGTCTTGGAGGTGGTGCTGTATGCTGGAAGAGTTCTAAGCAAGAGACAGTTGCAGATTCTACAACCGAGGCTGAGTACATTGCTGCCTCAGATGCGGCGAAAGAGGCTGCTTGGATTAAGAAGTTCGTAACTGAACTTGGGGTAGTTCCTAGTATTGAGAGTCCGATTAAGCTCTATTGTGACAATAATGGGACAATCGCACAGGCTCAAGAGCCTAGATACCACCAGAGATCCAAACATATACTCCGACGCTATCATCTTATTAGAGAGATCATAGATAGAGGCGATGTCAGGCTATGCAGAGTTCCTTCTGAGAACAATGTAGCAGATCCCTTGACTAAGCCGCTTACACAACAGAAGCATGATGGTCATTGCGCATCCATTGGTATTAGATACATGGTTGATTGGCTTTAGTGCAAGTGGGAGATTGTTAGTAATATGCCCAAAAGCCAATCAATGGATGATTGTAGTCATGTATATACATTAAGGTTATTCCAATAAATATGATTATGAGATAATCGCTTGCACATATTTATAACCCTAGAATATTTTGTATTCTTAAATGTCCCTAGTCGATTATTATTATGGATGGGTTGTAATAATAAATTAAGACTAGCGTATGTTAAGAATTGTATGA
The DNA here is from genome assembly GCA_028386065.3 of Turnera subulata. Taxonomy (NCBI): domain Eukaryota; kingdom Viridiplantae; phylum Streptophyta; class Magnoliopsida; order Malpighiales; family Passifloraceae; genus Turnera; species Turnera subulata. The sequence goes on along the minus strand of JAKUCV010003119.1, from coordinate 203,291 downwards.
GATACGAATTCTACATACGGGTACAAGTTAGAGAACTTGTGGACTGGACCAACCCACATAAGAACCCTACATGGAACGTTATATGATTGTCATTAGTGGTTCTTATATGTATTGTCCTTAGACCTGAGATCATCAAGGTTCCCAACATGTGAGTCATATACTTTGATATTATTCCTAGTCATCCGTAACTAGGTGGACTTAAGGGTAATCCTTGGGTATATGATAAATGTGTAGTGGGTTTTGATTGATCAAGATGGGATTCGTCCAACCCATATAACGGGTATATTATCAGAAGGGCTTCTTGATAGAGTTGAACTGTTAAATGCATGGCCATGCTCGGATTATATGATATGGTGATATCATTAGTATCTGTTATACACAGTTAACTCGGGGATCAAGAAACTAAGATTAAACATATACGAGATTGACGTTTTCCATGTCTCGATTTAATCTTGATAATGGGACGAAAGGACGATGACATGTTCGGAGGCATATAGAATCAGTACTGATCTTGTCGTTCGTGTAGCAATGATGTGTTGCTAGACGCCGCTCTTTATTTATAATTGTAAAATGAGATTTTACAATTATTGCCGGACGTTACAAGTGCCTACAGGGTCACACACATAGAGCCGTTGATTCGAGCAGGTGGTTGAACCATGGTTGGACCATGGTTGAACCGGTTTGTGGTTGGACTGTGGTTGAACCAGGATCGTTTTGGTTCACTAATTATCTGAATTATTGAACCAGGTTTAGTGCTGTGTTGTGTTGATTTGTGATAATGCATTAGTGGTAGACAAAAGAAGGTGAGTGTCATTATCATGCTACCATTGGGCCATAGTGTTGGCCATTAGTCTAATTAACTAATGCATTGTGTGTTAGTGTGATCAAGTGTGGAGTGATCAGTTTTTCATACTTGAGAGCTTTAGCTTAACACTATGCTACACACCAGAAAACTTGAGTAAGACTTGAGTTTATAGACACACACTCTCTTCTTCTTCTTTGAGAAAGAAGGAAGAACACCAAAACACCACAAGTTCAAGCTCCCGAATTCCGCAGCTAGCACCGTGTCTCGGGAGAGCTCGGGTTGGAGATCGTGTGACGGTTTTCGACTAGTCATCACGGTTCGTGTGGATACCATAGAGGAGCAGGATATTCTTCCGGCTCTAGCTGATTCGGTTCTTCAGTTAGGTGAAAGATCCTAACCGTTTCAGGTATGATCGATTTTGTTGTTCGGTTTGGTTGCTTCACTTGGATCCTCCAAGGTTTCCGGGTCTTTTCGCTGCACTTGATTGTTAAGTTTTGCATGCTCGGATACTTACACCTATTTATAATGTTTAGGGTGCCAGGACGTGGTCTTGATCTAAGGGTCGAGAATGAAATCCTAGATCCAACGGTAGATACTCAGAATCAAGGAAGCATGAAAAAAGAAGAAAACTGCCGAAACTGGGAGCGATGTCCGCCCAGCCCCAGCGGTCATCTCGCGACGTCTGCCAACGGTTGGCGGTCAAAACTCAACAAATTGTCGAGTTTCATGTTTAAATGCTACAAAAAAATATTATACTTCAAAAGGGACCGATTTAGTAATTAATCTCAACATAACAAAATAAAATGTCAGTTTCATTAAAAATAACTCAATAAAATTAGGGGAAAAAACCCATTACACATTCTTAAAAGTAAATCTCCAAGACGGTAAAATTAGGAAAAAAATTTTAAAATTTATATAAATAAAATTATTGAAAAATTCGGGACTTTACATTTTTACCAATATTTTACACTATATCCATGGACCATAGAGGGACATCACCGTGTGAGCTACAACCCGACCTATACCTCGACAAAAGCCAACACAGTCATCGATTCCAGTTTACTTTAATTTTTAAACATATTAAAAAGCATATTTGGACTCGTACTTCACTACCTGATGCCCAACACATCACGAGCCACAGTATTCAATTAAGCCAAAAGCCTAATAATGTAACTAATTGAAAAAGAATGAAAAAGTGGCAAATCGTACCTCATAAAAGTCGATAACCCAGTACCAACCTTTTTTCTTTTCCTCTGCAACCCAGATGGCAAGTCCACCGCCAACAACATCGACCTTGAAAGGTATCCACCACTAGATTCCTTGGGCACAAGCCCTAACCTCTCCTCACGTCAACGATCATATCTTCATACAGAGTCAGGCAAGACTACTCAGTCAATCCATCTCCTCGCCTTGCCTCTCTCTCTCTCCCTCCCTCCTCTAATTTCTATTTTCCTCTCCTTACATGCAACGTGTCACGTCCTTGCGGCTTCACCGGACATGAAAGGTAAAGTGGACAAAATTGGCTAGAAAGTTCAGGGACAAAATCTCCGAAAAAAAAAAGACGGGGGACAACATTTGTGAAATCAAAAAAGTGAAAGGACACAATAATGTTTTTTACCCCGTTCGAAGAATGAGACCACCTGATAAGTCATAACCTCCATTCTCGGATTAAATCTCAAAAATGAATTTTAATGGATTCATTAATTGTTGATAATATTTAATACAAAGTCATTTCTATATTTAACCTTCTATAGTTTGTTTGCAAATTACTTCCCCTCTCATACTAAAAAAGAAAAAAATAAATATTACCTCCCCCACAGTTTCGCAGAATTTAAAAAGAAAAGAAAAGAGGCTCTTGTCTAAAATTTCGTCTCCACCCCGCCTCCTCCAAAACCCTAAAAAATGCTACGCTACAGACACTTTCTGTCTCGAACCATAAGAAAGAGGAATGAAAAGACCAAATCCAAACCAAGAAGAAACAAAGCACAACCCTGCATTCCCCAACATCACCCACAAGACTACGAAGAAGTAGCGCAAGATGAAGAATATGGAGATAGAGAAGACTATGAAGATGAAAATGAAGAAGAAGAAGAAGAAGATGGGTTTAGTCTCAAGAACTCTGCTCCATCAGACACCCATGGGGTCCAGCCACTGGGCAATCTATACCTCAACCCAGGCTCCGTTAACTCAAGGAATACAGGCTTAGGTAATCTTCAAAACTTGACTGATGAGCTAGTTCTTGACATCCTGGGACTTCTCGATGGGACCCATTTAGGGCTTTTAGCCACTGTGAGCAAATCTTTCTATGTTTTCACTTCCCATGAGCCTTTGTGGAGGAATCTCGTCTTGGACGACTTCAAAGTTGGGTTCTTGTTTCATGGGTCCTGGAAATCTACTTACATCGCCTCTCATTATCCTGCTTGTTTTGCTTCTACTTGCAATGCGGGTGCTTGTAACAAGGTGAAAGTTAGGGACTTTTACTCCGATTATCTTTTCCAGAGCTGGTTGTGTGCCAGTCTTGAAATGAAACCTGAATGGCTTGAAATGGATAATATAGTCAGGAGAAGAGGCCTCTCCGTTGAGGAATTTGTGTCCAAATTTGAGGAACCCAATAAGCCCGTGTTGTTGGAAGGCTGTATGGATACTTGGGGTGCACTGCAAAAGTGGGATAGGGAGTATCTGCTTAAGGAATGCGGGGATGCTAAGTTTGCTGCCGGGCCAGTCATGATGAGGCTCGACGAGTATTTTAGGTATGCTGATCAAGTGAGGGAAGAGAGGCCGCTGTATCTTTTTGACCCCAAATTTGCTGAAAAGGTTCCTTCTTTGGGTTCTGATTATGAGGTCCCCGTGTATTTTAGAGAGGATTTGTTCGGTGTCCTCGGCAAAGAGAGACCGGACTACAGGTGGATCATAATTGGCCCTGCAGGATCTGGTTCATCATTTCATATTGATCCTAATTCTACCTCAGCTTGGAATGCTGTCATAAAGGGGTCAAAGAAATGGGTTCTCTTCCCACCTGATGTTGTACCACCCGGGGTCCATCCAAGCCCAGATGGTTCAGAGGTGGCTTGTCCTGTTTCCATTATTGAGTGGTTCATGAACTTTTACTCTTCAGCAAAGAGTTGGCAAAAGAAACCTATCGAGTGTGTCTGTAAAGCTGGGGAAGTAATCTTTGTGCCCAACGGATGGTGGCATTTGGTAATCAATCTAGAGGAATCAATTGCCATCACACAGAACTATGTCAGCAGGTATGCCAATATTGTTTTGGTACCTCACCACTTGTTCTTCAATTTTGAGTTCCATGACTGGTCTTCACAAGACACAATGAATAGTTTGACATGTTTTCCGTATTTCTTACCATTACTTGGGGAAAAGACATAATGATAATTGATTTTAGATTCTCAGAATCTCATTTAAGAATGCTTTCGCCTCAACTTTCTTGAAGCTAATAAAAGGGGGCGACAGTGCAGGATTCACCCAAAAACCCCATAGCTTCCTGACTATTTTCTCCAAGCTGAAAACAATCTGGGTTATACATGTCGAAGGTTTGGGGAACTTGGGATAGTTAACAATGTAACAACTTCTTATGGTAATTCCTTACCATTTTCAAAATCAATTTCTCAAGATTGGCATGTGCCTTATCTGATTCCTTCCTTCCTGTAGTGATGCTCAATGGATTCCAATCTTATTCTGAAGATTGATTTGGGAGCATTGGCATATTATAAAATAAGAGTTTGAGGAATTAGGATGCTTAGTGTAAAGATTATTGGTATCTAAATGATACTCTGCATATGAGATGCCAGAATAATATGTAACAAGCTCTAGATTTGCTTGTGAAGATTTTCTTATGCTCGAGCTTGGCTGCAAGCCCAAATTTCGCTATTTAAGATTTTCTCTTCTCAACCTCAGCTCATGTGGTTGGCCTCATCTAGTCATGAACAAGCCAAGCCTATTCTATGTATAATCTGTAGTGATGCTCAATGCATTCCAATCTGATTCTTAAGATTGATTTGGGAGCATTGGCATTATAAAATAAGAGTTTGAGGAATTAGGATGCTTAGTATAAAGATTATTGGTATCTAAATGATACTCTGCATATGAGATGCCAGAATAATATGTAACAAGCTCGAGATTTGCTTGTGAAGATTTTCTTATGCTCGAGCTTGGCTCATTAAGTTTAGGCAAGCCCAAATTTCGCTATTTAAGATTTTCTCTTCTCAACCTCAGCTCATATGGTTGGCCTTCTCTAGTCATGAACAAGCCAAGCCTATTCTATGTATAATCTGATGGGTGAAATTTGTTCGATTTTTCAGTATTTGGTATGTGTCTCACTTTTTGTTATCCATGTGGATTGAGGTCATCTGCAAAATTTTCAACTTGCTTTTAACTAGATCAGAATGATATATCCTTAAAAAGGATGGGCAATTTTAGGTTTGTTTCAAGTCTTTATACATATGTTCTGCTTCTGATTAACCTCTAGGCTCTATCATCACCAGCAATGATGTTTCTCTTACCTTTCTTGGTCTGGGCCTATTTCCATGAGTGGTTTTGTCAGACTAAAGGAATACATTCAACTTAATATCGAAAGGGAGTTGGTTGCGAGGTGTGCACTAGTCATGAGATGCGCTTGCTAGTAGATGCCTTTAGGATCGTAAGCTTGTTCCTTTCAAAATCCTTATCCCGATTATCTTTTGTTCTATTTTGCAGGAGCAATTTGCTGAATGTTTTAGATTTTCTTGAGAGGCCAAATGCAAGTGAACTTGTCTCTGGAACAAGGGACCGTGTAAATCTGCACAAGAAATTCAAGGATGCTATTGAGGCCAGTTCTCCTGGAATGATCCATGACTTGTTGCAGAAAGCAGAAGAGAAGAAGGCTCTAGAGCAGAAACTTTCATTCTGGGATTCTGTGATAGATGTCAATGCTGGTGCTTTCAAGTTCTCTTTCTGACGTGCCTAGGGATGGGACATGCTCTGGCTTCAGGTTCTTTTTGTAGTTTGGTTATTTGACCAAGTTGATACTAGGCCATTTATCTGTGGAACAGCGTTCCAACAGAATGTTGGTCATAGATTTTGCATTACAGGGAGATTAATATGATCTTCATCTTCAATTTTTGTCTTGATTTTCCCTTGCCTATGGGTTACCTCATTGATGCGCTTTGGTAGGGATAATATAGTATCATTGTCGAGATGCCATATTCATCTGGATTTGCATTGCTTTTAGAGCGAAGCTAGGGCCATGCAGATTTTTGGTATTTCACGTGATTGATTCATCACTTCAGATTCTTTAGTATTTGTCTAGTCGATGATGGCTAGATTACAAATATATTTGAGTTCCAGTTAAATATCAGGATAGACTATAGAGGTTGCCCCGATCACAGTTTGAATCATAAGTTAGTATGTTTTGTTTCACTTTGACTACAGTAGAGAGACCAAATGAAATAAAAATGAACATTTTTAGGGTTAAATTGCAATTCCACAAAGTCTGGATACTAAACCTAAAATATCTTAATTAATTTTAGCTACAAATAATGAAACTGAATCTTAAGGGGAATTCAAATTCTATGGTAATTTTGCAGACTCGACGAAGGAGTTAATTCTCCTAATACAGGATCGAGGAAGGAGTTCATTCTCTGATTTTGATCATTATAAAGCTTCCAATCCTAAATTGAACCAACGGAGGCAATTATGCTTTTTTTCTTTTTAATATTCTACTACCAATTTCAAAGGCTAAAATTAAATTTTCAATTCATTTATAGATTATGTATCCAAGCAGAGCCACACTTACGGAGCTTATGGTTCGTGTATGCAAATTCCGGTGATTCCTACAAGGATACAACAATACTAACTTTGATGGAACCAGTTTCCAAATGAAATATAAAACATAAAATTCCCTATGAGGAAAGGGAAGCTGCACTGGTCCTCCCTAGAAAAGTCAAGGCTAATGTACCGTATTCACATTTCCATAGGTTAGATAGCTTTTCGAACAAGCAGAGGGGGGAAATCAAATAATCAATTATTCTACTTAGACATGGCTGCAAAATGAAAAAACAAAATTATGAATATGTATCATGTGTTGAGAATCAACATAATGGCCACCGCATGAATTAAGGATATGCTTAATTGACCACTGAAAAATAAAACACTTCAAATCATAGTTATCAGACCCGGCCCGGACACAGACCCAGAAAAGGTCGCGGGCCGCGGTTCGGTGGTCCAGCCAGGTTTGAACCGAGAGTTTAATGTAATTAATCTAGAATAATAATTATTAAATAATTAATTATTTTATTCTATATATATTAATATTTACCTATATTTTGATAATAAAAATAATAATATAAATTCTCATTTTCATTAAATAATATAATTTTATGTAAAAAATAGAAAAAAATAATTTTTTTTTGTGTTTTGTGATTTAGAACCAACCCGGCTTGGTCATCGGTTCAATCGGGTCGCCACAAAACCGGCCAGGGCCAACGAGTTTCTCACAGTTCAATTGCAGATCCGGTTGAACGCATCTAAAAACCCAAAATATACTGCGGGTCACAGTTCAACCGGTCGAACCGGCCGGGTTTAATAACTATGCTTCAAATTTTTTATCAATAAATTCAGAATTCAGAAATCAACTACGTTTGGTGATAGTTTAGGAGGACATTTTTGCAACCCTCCGGCGACATTCCGCAAGCCTCTTCCACATGATAATTATAATAAACTTGATTTGGGAAAAAACATAGAGGTGATCTTAGATTGAAGTTCTAGAGACCATGTCAAAAACAGTAATTACAGTTGATCATAAAGGATCGTACAGGACTGTTAGAAAAAAATACAGAATAGATTTTGTATATAGGCAGTGAAAACATCATACTGGACAGAGAGAAGCTCTATAGGAGCCATCATGGTACTTCAAGCCTTTTAAGAGGCCGGATGACAAGCAAGGAGTAAGAACAGCTTCTGATATTCCAAAAGCAGTAGAACCATTTTCATGCAGACCTTCACCTCCCACTTTGTCAGAAGAAGACTTCGGACAAGCAGTCCCAAGTGCGACATTCAAACCAATTGAGGTACCCTCTGTCGTAAAGCTGAAAATCAACCAAACCAATTCAGAAAACTAGTTAAGCACCGACTAAACAGCAACACGGTTTTCAATATTCTATGAGTAAAGAAGTTCCAAGACAGGAAATACCTCGCCTCAAAGTCCCTCCCTTCAGAAGCCATGAGTGAGCATACACGGGAGACAATCCATGACGGAATATATGCATCCTTAATTTCAATGCTAGAGCAGAGACCAGTGGACAAGTTTTGTACAGATTCACCATCTCCGGTTGTGGATTCTTTGGGAGAAGCAGCTGCATGATCAGCTCTTTTAATCTCATAACATCTTATCTGAGAAACAAGAATAATATCAGGCATCCAGTTTTTCTTCTTTTTTTTTTCACATCAGGTGCAAGAAAACTAAAAATTTTTCCGTATTAGCCTTCCCAATGGCAGTCAGTACACAGAAAGGCTAACACTTAACCTGTCAAATGACAAACGATTCATTCTCCTCCAGTATGAAGTAGATAACTACCACTGACAGGAAGGAATGTACATAATTTCAGAAAGGAAATAAGTAAATATTGGAAAAAAATTTCAGAGACAACCAAGTTTCAAGCACAACATGCTACCGAGACAACCCAAAGAAGCAACAGTTATGATTTTATTAGCAGAACTAGGCAGAAAAAGCCACATGCTTAATAACATAACTAGACAATACAAGAACTAGTGTATTTTGATAAACATAAATTACAAACCGTAAGAACCCTATAACAGTAGACACCTACCTCAGGTGCAGAAAGAGCAGCATTCTGAAACGGAACAGGTGAATACAGTACAGGTACATCCACCCCAGACAAAAAGGTCAAGCAAGACCTGAAGAGAAACGCAAGTGAGATACAGAATAGATAAAGCAAAAGTACACAACTAGTTCCCACATGCAAAAATCAGAGCTCATGCAAAAAAAAAATCTAGTTTGGATGTGAAACTATCTACCCACCTGTAATTTAACAAGAAGTCGTATAACCCATGCACATTCTTATTTCCGCAGAAAGCCAGTAGAGACTGTGGGCTATTATCAACATCAGAGAATGAACTCCTTCGTCGTGTCTGTATTATTGTTGGTAAAGCACCAACAGATTGCAAAGCAGAAGAAACAGTATCAATATTTTAAAATCAGAGATAAATGTGAGAGAGGTCGATATTGAAATCTCCTAGTGGCAGATGCGCTTGGAAGCCCAAAAAGGGAAGTTGCATACATAATCCAAACAATGCCAGACAAATTTACAAAGCAAACATGGAAGCTCTTTAACTTTGCCTTTGTACAGTTTCTGCATCCCCATATTTGCAATGCGCTAAGCAGTTGTGAAATCGAGGAAGAACAGTTTAATTGGATCACCCACTTGTTGATCAAGTCTCAGAAAACAATTATTGAGCAAGTGGTAATCCAAACCAGAAGCTTCCATTGTATTTGCTACTCAATCTTCCAGATTGACAGAATGTAATTTATGGTCCTCCGTGGTAGTTCCTACCAAAATTCAGGCTAAACTAGAGAATAAGATAGGAAAAACAAGCAAACCTGGCCCAAATTTTGCTTCTCGATCTCTGAGAGCTCAATTAGATCTTCAGTGGCAACTTGTTCTACTTTAGAATGGCAAAGCGGCATAGAGAAACACATATCCTGATTCATGAAAAATTACAATATAAAACTGAAAATTGCACAAAATGCAGTGATACATAAAAGCAGACATAACCTCTGGTAAAAGCACTACAGCAGCAATGCATAATTTCCTAGTCTTAACATCTATTTGCAGGAGCAGAATTTGTGATATTATGGTCATACACCCGCAAGGGTAGTTTGAGTGATTGCTAAGAGACTGCTGTCAAAGTTCCACAGAAGCTACAACATACAAGCAAATCACAGAAATCATGAAAGAAAATTAACATCCTGTTTAGGAAAGTCAAATGCATGATGCAATATGTTATCACATGAGATGGCAGCCAAAAAATAGTAGTTGAAGTTACATTCAAAAAAAAATAGCTGTTGGACTAGCCTGTTAGCAGAAGGCAGCAATTCAAAACCTAAGATATTAGTTACAGCTATGATGCTCCTTTTGGAGGCCTGATGAAATTTCAATGTATAGAAAATACAGGGAAAATGCAATGTGAAATGAATATTCTTTTCTAGTAAGGTACCGAAAACTAGAAAACAAAGTTATATGTCTCTGCATGCATGTGATGTGTCTATAGATTAATTGCATGAAATCTTACATGTTCTCTCAGCAACGACCTCAAATCTCTCGTTGACCGGGACATATAAGCATTGCAAACGTGTTTGGCCTCCCCTGAATCACTATTACTGGTAAACAGCACTACAAAATGTGAAGTGCACACTACAAAAGGTACCACAGAAGTAGCATGTTATTTTGCAGTTAAAGAATTAGATATAAAAAACTTTGGCTGAAGGAATAAAGGAAAATACCATAAAAGACATTGGAAATGTTATTTCGAAGCATGTAATAGAGACTCCTAAATGAATCCTCCCATGCTAGTTGCCTTTTTTGCAAAAAATCTATTTCCACAAAACAAAAACAAAGCATTTGAAAACAGCAAGGTTAGAAAATAAATTAAGCATTCAAGTTCTTTCTTCTTTTTTTTTCTCTGTTTTCTGGGCAAACCTCCATCTGCTGCGGATGAGGCCAACACTGATATCACGGAAGGTGGCAGCATAGACTGAGGGTAAATCCATGAATGCAAAGCTTCAGAACTAAGGACTTGGGAAGTCGTTGCTTGCCTCAATGTATGAATATCTCCAGGACAACCAGATTTGGATAAGAACTGTGGCACACCATTGTAGGTACTACACATAATTGAACGTTGAAGCCTAAATGATGGAAACACTCATTAATCACCACTTCTAACAATAGCAAAATTGCAAGTAATTGGGTAATCCTCACTTGTATGCTTCTCATGCTCTATAACATGGTTAAGAATCAACCATTGGTTGGTTGTCTTCATTGACACCAATAAATATTATGCAGGATCTAATTTCTTATCTCTCAGAATGTTTTATTAGTAGAAAGATAAAAGTATTAACTGCATAAGTAAGATTACATGCATAAAGTATTACCTACTTTTTCCAAATTATCAATGGTTTAGACCCATACGGAAAAAACAATGAACCCCATTCAAAGTAAATGAGAAAGAACGAGCCACAGATCTAAGTGATAGGCATCAGTAAGGTTAGGAAACCAACAAAAAAAATTAACTTTCTGAAATGAAGAAATAGCTTATTGTTTATGAAGACGTGTGGCAATCATTTCCCAAGATGGTTGACTTAAACGAAGAGAGCTAAGCAATTACTAGAGCCAAAAATTATTCTACGGCTCTACCAGTTCTTATCATGTACACATTCATCAACATTTTTAATATGAAAAAACTACCTTCCATTTTCAAACATGTACGCAAGTAGGAGATGAAAATAAAAAAAACATTTCCATGAGAAATACGTTAGATGAAGAACTTAAGACAGGGAAAATGCCAGCAACAAAACTAGCAAGGAGCAATAGCTCAAATAGTCATGCTTACTCACCAATTGGCCGAGGAAGAAGATCCCACTCTCATTTTTGTTTTCAAAGTAAAATCAAGAGGAGCCTTTTGACCAGGGATATGGCATTCAGAGCAGAAATTGCCTGAGGGAGTTGATGCATGATTGCTAAATTTTTCAGAAGCATTTACAGCTAAATCAGCAGTCGTTGCAGGTACATCAGCAACTAGTCCTTTCAGAGCCTTGTCCTATGAAAATATGCAACTAAGTATTGCAGCAGATACAATAAAAGATATTACAAAGAGAAATGGCAAAATGGATATACCATATCCACAACTGACGAGCCAGATGATCTTTCACCACCTGATGAAAGCTGAGCTACAGTGCGAAATGAACTTTGAGTACACTTTTCAAGAGTTTGTCGAGCTTGCATGGTTTCATTTTTGGAAGCTTCAGCTGAAGAAAAAGAATTCTCTGGGCTACAAGGACGTGGTGATGGTAGAACACAATTAGAGAAAATTATAAGAAAGTGCTCACATTTTTCAGATCACACGGTGCAGTAGACAGCATACCGCATATGTTGTTTTTTCTTGGCAGCCAAATTTGAAAGCACAGTGAGATTCCTGATGCTGTGAGAATGCTCAGTTGTTATGTTTTCGAGCTGGTAAATGAGAATGCATTGAAGAGACACGTAAACCAATATAAGTAAATAAAGTGCATAGAGAAAGAACCAAAAATGAGAACGATATAAGTAAAGGTGGTGAGAACCTTGGTATTTTCTTTGGCAGAGAGCATCGCAAACCTGGACTTTTTAACAGGGTATACTTCATCCACACGGGTCTCAATGTATCTTGGATTCCTTTGTGGATCTGATTTCTTGACCCCATTATCAAGCTCGCTATCATTGCTGCAATAACTGATACAAGTTTCACTTGTTTTGTAAATTGGTTACCACGAGGAGAACAGAGAAGAACTGAGTTGGGAAACTTACTTTGAGGCACTAAGTGGTGGCACCAGGGATTCATCAACAACCTCTTTGCCATTCCTTCTCCTTAACTGCTCCCCCTGCACGAGGGTAAGCAACACGAGATATTTTATGCGTTGCAACTCATAAGCGGATACGGAGAGGTGCTAAAACAAAGATCTAAGCGAGCACAGGTAGTAGAATTGAGCACCATACATCATATAAGTCTCACTCTCACTGGATAGTAGATACAAATACTAGCTCAAAATACTAATACGAATACCATCATTATCCGCCATAAAAAAATTGCCCAGCAACAAAATAAAAATATGAAAACGGAACAGCCAGTGAATCAAACACCGAACCGGGGGGGAAAAGGAAAGATGTAATTACGAAGTAGATTACCCTGAGTTCGGATGGGGTCTTCCTTTTGATCATTGGATTGGGAGCAACAACCTTTAAACCTGCAGCACCCCCGGCAACGCCTCCGCCGCCAATCTGGAAAGACGTCGAACTCGGCGCCGCAGCAACCTTCGCCATAAATTAGCTACTCTTTCTCTCTCTCTCTCTCTCTCCCTCTATCTATCTCCAAACACACCAGTCACAGTTATTCCCCCACCTCCTCCAAGGCATTCTCATGAATCAAATCATAGAACAGTTAAAGGTGAATCATTACCTGAATCGAATTTTCTCACCGTGAGAAGATTGTGCGCGTGGGATTGGATATTATTTCGCGAGATAATGCATTTCGTCTCGGCCGATGAAGATGGGGCGGAAGCTACTAGGGTTTGGTATTTTGCCCTGACCTGAGAGAAACGTTTAGGGAAAATCGAGAGAGTGAGAGGGAGGGGGAAAAGATGGAGAAGTTGCGGCAAAGTGTGAAAATTTGAGTTCTTTTCTTTTTAATAATTTGGGGGCGGGGCGGGGTGGGAGTAAAAATTTAGTGTTGGATTTTTGATTTGAAGGATTTCGTAAACTTTTGGTTTCCCTCCTTCCTCTCTCTCAGACTCTCCCACTTCTCCACTTGCACTCTCATCATTAAATTTCACGCCGTTACTCACTGTCCTTTTCAGTCGTTAAACGGTCAGTCAACAAGATGGGGCCTGACGCGGCCCAGTATTGATTTGGGCCTTTCATGATTCCGCCTTTTAACCCCCCATTCTTACCAGTTGATTTATTTTTTTTTTCAAATAGAAAAGGAGCATGAACCCATCCTTCCTCGCTTCTATAAAGGAAATCTCTTTTAATTTACTATCTAATAGAATTACATAATAAGATTTAGATTCTTTAAAAAGGATTTTCAAAGGCACATTATCCCGGTAATAGGTGTTTCGTGCCACAACTATGATGTTAATAACTGAATGACTGCAAGGCATATTTGTGGAGAAAATTTCTATTTCTTTGTAAGTTTTATTTTTTGTTCATAAAAGTTTTAAGTAGAGGGGGGAGGCTTCCCTAGTCTAAAGCCAATGGAAACCATCAGTCTCATCGAGTACTCACAGTAGTATTTACAATTTACCCACCAAGAGGGACGGTCGGTGGGACTCGAACTCTCAAAATAATGTCGGTGTTGATTGAATCTCAACCAACTAAGCCAATCCTCGTGGATTCCTTATTGTTGGTAAGTTTTTGCATCAAATAAAGAAACTTTCTTTAAGTCAAATCTTTCTTTATGACTTTTGGCTACCATAGTCTTGTTTCCAGAATAAATAAAGAAACTTTTTTTAAGTCAAATCTTTCTCGGGTTTTTGGGTTTTTTGGGCCCCCATGTTTAGTGGCTTGGCCAATTTGGTACCCCGACATTTTTTTTGGCCGGGCATATGCCCCGAGAATGCATGGGCAGGCCAAACGTAGACCCCTAGTCAGGCACCTGCTGACGTGGAGGCTGCCCGGGTATTTGCGCGTGTTACTGTGGCAAAACGACGTCGTTTTAAGTGAGAAAACGTCACCGTTTCATGCCACGTCGGACACAGGTGGCTTAGTGGGGCCCACTTCACTCAAAGCCCAAATTCTTCCCATACCGAACCGAAACCGCTCCGGACCAGGGGTCTACGTTTGGCCTGCCCATGAAATCTCGGGGTCTGTGCCCGGCAAAAAAAAATATCAGGGTACCAAATTGGCCAAACCACTAAACATGGGGGCCCAAAAACCCTTAAGAATTAAAGTATTAGTTTTGGAAAAATAAGGAAAGTAAAATAATAAACTAACTTAATATATCTGGTTCAATAATCATTCTTTCTAATTTATAATTTAAAATTGAATTTAAGTGAGATTTTATGCCACTATTGTATAATTATTTTAAATTTTTTCAAAAAATTAATTCTAGCACAAGATAATAATTATAATAACAAATATTTATTTTCTAATTTTTTTAGATTTGAGATTTGATCTCGTTATTTATTTATTATTATTATTATTAAATAAATTTAGGTACTTTTTACAAATTTAGACCGGTGGGAGAGTTTAAATAGGAATTTTTAGAAATTAGTATATAAAAAAATAAAATTTTAAAAATAATAAATCCAGCATAATAAGGTGTATTTATTTAAAACCAAGTAAAATTTTTGGAAACTAAGTTTTACTCATTTTTAATATTGTTAAAAATAAAATACGATTAAAAGAAAGAAAAATGATTAAATAAATAATCAAAATCGGGTCAGCTTTCATTTCGGTATCCAACAAATTTCGGGTCGGTTGGGTGAAAACCCAGGGTTGGTAGCATGCGGAGCCCACAAAGACACATGGATCCTACATGTCCAGCCAATCCTCTAAAACGACGTCGTTTTCCTACAGTAACATGCGCAAATACCCGGGCAGCCTCTACGTCTGCAGGTGCTTGACCAGGGGTCAACCATTGGTCAGCCCATGCAATCTCAGGGTATATGCCCGGCCAAAAAAAATATCAGGGTACCAAATTGGCCAAACCACTAAACATGGGGGCCCAAAAAACCCAAAAATCCAATCTTGCTTTATGACTTTTGACTCTCATAGTCTTGTTTCCAGAAGACATGCTGAATATCCAAAAGAGATAAAGATGCCCACCTAAAAAAATAACCTATACAAATGTGTAAAATAAACCTAAGCTAAAGACTCACAATAGATCTGAAAAAAGAAAAAGAAAAAGCTAATCTAGTTGAAAGAAAATTTAGGAAGACTTACCTCTAGAAAGAAAGTCGTAGGCCACAGGCCCAAAGAAGAGAGGCTCTTTTGGTGAAGAGAGAGACAATACAACGAACACCAATCACTAGTTGATTTTTAGCACATTATTGTTATTATTATTGGTTCATCAAATCTCTATCTTAGAGATTGATAAGCAAAGCGCCATTAATTTATACTAAATGTTGCATATGAAATATGTTTGTCCCATTTGTAAAGTAAGTAACTATGTACATATTATAAAGTATTTTACTCAAATGCTCTATTGATATTCTTTACTGCTTAATTAGTAATCCTATCTGCAATTTGGATGAAATTGGAAGAATTTTTATAGAGATGTCAATTGTCTTTTTGAAGCCTATCGACATGTTATTTGCAATGACCAAAAAAATGTAAGTGAAAATCCCTTTAAATGTAGCACTTAATTGAAGATATTTTCAAGATCTTTAATTAAGTTTAAAAAGAAGTTGTAACAGCCCGGGTAAAATTTGGATTTTTACCGGGACCGCTAAAGTCGTTATACAGTGATTTACCGAATAAATTAATCTCGGGTAATTAATTCGAGGTAAATCGGTAATCGTTTTTCGAAACCGAGAGTTTTCCGTGCTCGGGAGTGTCTTCCTAACTAACCGAGCCTCGGTTTCCAGTTCCGAGACTTGGACGACGTTCAGGAGGATTAATCGGATTTTCCGAGCCCAAGTTGTATTTTTGGACTCGGGACGGAATTTGTCGGAAAGACGGGGGTATCCCTGCGACTATGAGATTCCGACGCGAGAATCCGGACCGGCCGAATGTGGTTGCCCCGAGCCACTCTTCTTCCTTCTTTTTCCTTCCTCTTCCTCTTTCCCGGCTACGTTTCTTTCTCTCTCCCGGTTTTTCCCCGGCCGCGCGGGTCCCACTTTTCTTCTCTCTTTTCTTTCTTTTCCTTCCTTTCTCCTTCTCCTTTTTCTTTCCCTTTTTCTTTCCTTCCAGCCGCCCACAGCTCTCCACCCGTGACCACTAACCCCTCCTATCCTTTCTCCTCTTTTCATTTTTGTTTGCTTCTCATCTCTCCCTCAATCATTTTTTTTTCCACAACAATTTCCTCTGCTCCAATTCATTCCCCTGCCGTCTCCTCTCCTTGCAACCTTCACTCTCAACCTGAAAGGAGAAACAAACCCACACACACTCAACCAAACACCGTCGTTTTGGGCACATCACCCCCTCCTACTTTCTTCTGTTCTTCCTTTTTCCGGCCGAGCCATCACCATCTACGCCATCTCTTCTTCTTTTCTCCTCCACTGCCAACCGTCACCGTCGGAGACAAGCCGCCCATGACCGCCACCCACCGAAGCACCCCTCCCTCGCACCGCCGCCCCTTGTCGCCGCCTCTGCCCCCGATCTCCGCCTCGCTCACAGCCACTGGAGAGCACACAGAGGACGCCACGGCCGCCGGGAAGAGCTCGACACCACCTCTGCACACAGCCGCCCGCAACCACTCCCATCCTCCCTGACACGCCGCCGCCGACGCTTGAAGGCCGATCTGGGCGAAGTCTCGCTGCTGCCTCTCTTCGCGCCGCGCCTCCACCTTGTCGCCGCCCGCCTTCAGCCAACCTTGCCCCGCCTCACCCTGCCTCGCAGTTCCGTGCCGCCGTCGCAGACCTGCAGCTCAAGGTGAGCAGCCGTGGTTGTAGGTGACGACCCGGTTGAATGGTGTTGGGTCGGGTTGACCCGATGCTTATGGTTGGGTTTTGTGAATGGATGTGGATTTTGGGTTAGGGTTTAGTTTTGTGGGCTTGGGTTTGGTGGGCTTAGAGTTTAGTTGGGTTTGGATTTGTGGGTTTGGGAGTGGGCAGTGTGGCTTGNGAAATATAGTTTCCTAATATAATAATATTTGGATAATTATTATCGGCAAGTAATATATTTTACGAAAAACGTTTTGGAAAATATATATATAAGTTATATTTTTCCAGAAAATTTTGGCAATTATTATTTTGGGAAAAGTAGAATTAATTTATGAAAATATTTTTAAAGAGTTTTAATTAAGGTATGGTACCGACATTATATTCGGAAATACGTACGGTAATTATTTACGGTAAAAGATGAAAAAAAAAGAATAAGTAATCGGGAAGGGTAATTTCGTAGCATTGGCGTCATAGTATACCGATTATGTGCATTTATGTGTGTGTACATTGTTTTGTATATAGGTTGATATCTGGCAGTTTCCCGAGGAGCCGGCGTCGTACCGGTCAGTATTTCCGGAGTTGAGTAATCGGCTAAGGTGAGGATGGATAAACCTTGATATGTGCCCGTAATGTTGTGTGTGTATTTCTGTTGTTTGTGTATTTTTACTGTTTGATGGAACTGCTGAAATGGATATTGTTGGTTGATTGACTGCTATGACGTTGTTGTTGTGTGCTTTGTGTTCGATAGAATTACAGAGATGTTGATTGCCGACTGTTTGACTGTTGTGGTTATCATTGGTGATGTTAGGCTGTGATATTGGTTTTGTGATAATGTGTAGAGAATAATGATGAATTGGTATATGGTCGATGTGGATAATTGAGGAAAAGAATAATGAGTATTGGAAATGGAATTGGAACTGAAAGTGAGATGATGATATATTTGTCACTCGGAAAGTAGTGGTACGACTAGATGGTTAGAGACTAGTTCTGTGGTGCCTTGCCAGAGGGTTTGTTGGTTGGGGTGTTGACCCCGGATTTGTGATATTGGGATGTTGATCCCGGATTTGTGATATTGGGATGTTGACCCCGGATTTGAGATATTGGGATGTTGATCCTGGATTTGAGATATGGGGATGTTGATCCCGGATTGTGGTGGGGCCTGACATCCAGAATTAGTTAATAACCAGGTACGACCCTAGCTTGTCCAGTGACGGGGCCCGGAAGATAAAATTGGTAATAAAAATAATTAAGCATTCATTGGTCTTGATATAGTTATTATGGTAATTTTATTTGTGATGTGATTGGTTGAGCTTGATATGATTTGGTGAGAGTCCTCTGTCGTGTTGTTTGCGATGATTTCCACTGTTGTTGTTGTTGTCTGAGTTGTTATCCACTGTTATGTTGTTCGTGATAGATTCACCTGATTTGATTGTTGTGTTACCTCGAAAGTGTTATGGTTGAATATATCAATGTTTATCTTTCGTCGGTGAGCGTTTCGGACTCACCCCTCGCCTGCGGGGTTTCATCCCGTAGGATGAGTTGTTTCATGTACAGACTTGGTGCATTCCAGATAGGTAGCAGCGTTTCCCTTGGACAGGCTTGGATCCATAGATTGCATGTGTCGCATACAGTGTTAGTGAGTTTAAGTCTTCCGCTGTGCACATTGTAATTGTTGTTGGGCCATTGGGCCAGTTTCATTATTATTGATGTTATTGATGTTGGGCCGTAGGGCCATATTGTTGTTTATACTTTTGGGCTGTTGAGCCAGGGTTATGCTTTATACACTGTATGCTAGGCCTTGTTGGGCTGGGTTGTCACAGTTTCGGCACGTGTTTACTGTATACGGTAAATACGGGTCGGGGCGTTTCATTTTGGTAGCGGAGCGGGCGTTAGGTCTTGTTGGGAAGTCATTGTGTGTTTGTTGTCTTGTCTGCATAGTTCGCTCCAGTTGTTTATTATTTTATATCATTTAGTTTGTGCATTATGGATCCAGTCGAGGGACGCCAGCTGTCGCGGAACATACACATAAGAGGTAAATTATGCCAAATATGCGAAAATACAAATATTATAAATATTGCTAATATTTTGATACAAAGGGAAATATTAATATTTGATTGCAAAGGGAAATAGTACATGGATACTTGATATTTTATAAAAAGGAAAAAAAATACATAGATTTTTGATAATTTATAAAAGTAGAAATACATTTAACGGTTTGCAACGACGTTGACACGGAAGCTGTTTACGTCACTGTTGATGTTGACCGTGACTCTGTCGCTCCACGAGAACCACATGCCGCCTCTGTCGCGCTGGCCAGGAATCTCGAACCGGTTAGCTTGTGGGAACCGGAGTGGGATGAGACCATGATCGTCCCATGGTTGCCACTGCGTCTCCGTCAGAAGAACCATATTGGGCTTGTATTGGTTCTTCAGGTCCCTCAGGGTTCGTGAGAACTCTTGTGCACGCCTTGCTACTCCTCTGCAGTTCCACACCAGTAGTCGTACCTTTGGCCAGGTTGGAGGTAGCCGAGTCATTCTGGGTATGCTTTGGGCTGTCATTGCGAGCTGGTAGTAAGCGCCTTGCTCCACAGTCTGGCAAGTGGACTCCAGGTTGAACTCTTGAAGCCTATCCGAGATGAAGAACATCACGGAGTTTGCTGAGCCGTAGTATGAAGTCCTCAGTGTTCCATGGTCCTCTAGGAAGAACACCTCTTCCATGGGAGTGACGAAGAACTGTGAGGAGTAGAGCTCGTCGACGAAAACTAGACGTGGCATTCTGCCGAGCTCGTTCGGTAGCTCCTCAGCACGTTCGTTGACCATGCTGTAAGCCAGTCGGTTCCTTCTGCCAAGATTGGCACCTTCGACAAAGAACACCGACGAGGGAGCAGGCATTTTGTTTGGACGTGTGGGGTTATGTTTGAACATGGTGTTTTCTTTTGCTTTAGCGTTTTGTTGCTTTGATTGCTTTTGGTGATTTACACCTCACCGCTCCTTCCTTTTATACTCTTATGGGGAGCGTGATTACCGTTTTTGATTTTCAAGATCTTGCCTTTTGAATTTTACCGTTGCTTGCATTTATCGCTTTACGCGTTTTTCGGACCCATGCCAGAGATTTTCAGCCTATTTTCAACACATGATTTTATTTCGCTCTGGCTACCTTGTCTTTTGTTTTATGGCCTTTCTATATATTTCTTGCATCTTTTATCACAAGCATCCGTGACAGTTGAGGCTAGACTGATGGGGCCGTATCTCGAGCAGAGCGCATGTGCGACAAGCTCACAGCTGTTCGAACATCGTGGAGAGATACGAGCCTTGACAGACGTTTTTGGCTTATGCGGAATTTTGAACAAGTGGGTAACGTGTCCTTCGAGAGACACAGGACGTTCCCGTGAACATCGCCTTGCCAGTTAACGGATGTCTTCTTCACGAGGTTAACCGACGTCACCGTTAACTGTACGTGTCACGTTTCTCAGGAATGAGAATGGACACGATCGAACTAGAGCGCCGAGCATGAAAACATATCCTGTTTTAATTTCTTTTTTATTTTTATTTTGGTTAAATGAGTTTTGTTTCGTTTTTAATTTCTTTATGTTGGTTATAATTCGTTTTATCGGTCCTGTTTTTAACATCATTATGTTCGATTTTATTCATGACGGTTTTGGTTATGTTTTAAATATTTTGTTTCTTTTCAGTTAAATATGAACTTTCAAATCTTAATAAGAGAAATTCATAATTCAAGAAATTTGATTTCAAAAGGAACTTATTTTATTAATTCATAACAGTCTTACATCGAAGAAGAAGTACTCTACTGAGTTACTTGCTTCTCTAAGTCCTTTACAAGTTGCTGGACATTCCTCAGGTGAGGGAACAGCTCCGCGCACACCAGTTCAATTTGTGCCACCGCCGAGCTGATCTTCCTCAGGGAGACGTTCAGCTGCGTCAACTTCTACTGCGGTGTGCTGCTTTCAGCTACCGCCTTGCTTCTTGTCCTCAGCTTTCTTGCCGGTACGCTTCTTCCGTCATTTTGGGGAGACCACCATGTGCTCCTCCAGGCCGATGATGTTGGTCTTGAACCGTTTCTTGGGAGGCTCTTCATCGGAGCTTTTCGGGAAAGCCGTGCCGCCGATGTAGTTGTTGTTCTCGGAGTCTGAGGTCGTTCGAGAACGAAGTGGAGAGTCCATGGCTGAGAGTGAATGTCTCAGCTGTGAGGTTTGGTATTTATAAGCGGATGAGATGTCACTTAAGGGTATAAGCGGAATCTCATGTTGTGGTTGGACACCTGGCAGAGTGTGCCAGAAGCTTATCGTGGTAGGACCCACGGATAAGACGGAATTTTGGGGACGAAATTCTTTTTAAGGTGGGTAGACTGTAACAGCCCGGGTAAAATTTGGATTTTTACCGGGACCGTTAAAGTCGTTATACAGTGATTTACCGAATAAATTAATCTCGGGTAATTAATTCGAGGTAAATCGGTAATCGTTTTTCGAAACCGAGAGTTTTCCCGTGCTCGGGAGTGTCTTCCTAACTAACCGAGCCTCGGTTTCCAGTTCCAAGACTTGGACGACGTTCAGGAGGATTAATTGGATTTTCCGAGCCCAAGTTGTATTTTTGGACTCGAGACGGAATTTTTCGGAAAGACGGGGGTATCCCTGCGACTATGAGATTCCGACGCGAGAATCCGGACCGACCGAATGTGGTTGCCCCGAGCCATTCTTCTTCCTTCTTTTTCCTTCCTCTTCCTCTTTCCCGGCTACGTTTCTTTCTCTCTCCCGGTTTTTCCCCGGCCGCGCGGGTCCCACTTTTCTTCTCTCTTTTCTTTCTTTTCCTTGCTTTCTCCTTCTCCTTTTTCTTTCCCTTTTTCTTTCCTTCCAGCCGCCCACAGCTCTCCACCCGTGACCACTGACCCCTCCTATCCTTTCTCCTCTTTTCATTTTTGTTTGCTTCTCATCTCTCCCTCAATCATTTTTTTTTCCACAACAATTTCCTCTGCTCCAATTCATTCCCCTGCCGTCCCCTCTCCTTGCAACCTTCACTCTCAACCTGAAAGGAGAAACAAACCCACACACACTCAACCAAACACCGTCGTTTTGGGCACATCACCCCCTCCTACTTTCTTCTGTTCTTCCTTTTTCCGGCCGAGCCATCACCATCTACGCCATCTCTTCTTCTTTTCTCCTCCACTGCCAACCGTCACCGTCGGAGACAAGCCGCCCATGACCGCCACCCACCGAAGCACCCCTCCCTCGCACCGCCGCCCCTTGTCGCCGCCTCTGCCCCCGATCTCCGCCTCGCTCACAGCCACTGGAGAGCACACAGAGGACGCCACGGCCGCCGGGAAGAGCTCGACACCACCTCTGCACACAGCCGCCCGCAACCACTCCCATCCTCCCTGACACGCCGCCGCCGACGCTTGAAGGCCGATCTGGGCGAAGTCTCGCTGCTGCCTCTCTTCGCGCCGCGCCTCCACCTTGTCGCCGCCCGCCTTCAGCCAACCTTGCCCCGCCTCACCCTGCCTCGCAGTTCCGTGCCGCCGTCGCAGACCTGCAGCTCAAGGTGAGCAGCCGTGGTTGTAGGTGACGACCCGGTTGAATGGTGTTGGGTCGGGTTGACCCGATGCTTATGGTTGGGTTTTGTGAATGGATGTGGATTTTGGGTTAGGGTTTAGTTTTGTGGGCTTGGGTTTGGTGGGCTTAGAGTTTAGTTGGGTTTGGATTTGTGGGTTTGGGAGTGGGCAGTGTGGCTTGGATTTTTGCATGTCTGGGCTGGAACTATTTGGCCAGCCCGGAAATATAAAAAAAATAAATAATAANATATATATATATATATATATATATATATGTTTATAATTCGTATCCATTTTCAGTAAGGCAAGATCATAATTATAGTTACGGGAAATATAGTTTCCTAATATAATAATATTTGGATAATTATTATCGGCAAGTAATATATTTTACGAAAAACGTTTTGGAAAATATAGATATAAGTTATATTTTTCCAGAAAATTTTGGCAATTATTATTTTGGGAAAAGTAGAATTAATTTATGAAAATATTTTTAAAGAGTTTTAATTAAGGTATGGTACCGACATTATATTCGGAAATATGTACAGTAATTATTTACGGTAAAAGATAGAAAAAAAAGAATAAGTAATCGGGAAGGGTAATTTCGTAGCATTGGCATCATAGTATACCGATTATGTGCATTTATGTGTGTGTACATTGTTTTGTGTATAGGTTGATATCTGGCAGTTTCCCGAGGAGCCGGCGTCGTACCGGTCAGTATTTCCGGAGTTGAGTAATCGGCTAAGGTGAGGATGGATAAACCTTGATATGTGCCCGTAATGCTGTGTGTGTATTTCTGTTGTTTGTGTATTTTTACTGTTTGATGGAACTGCTGAAATGGATATTGTTGGTTGATTGACTGCTATGACGTTGTTGTTGTGTGCTTTGTGTTCGATAGAATTACAGAGATGTTGATTGCCGACTGTTTGACTGTTGTGGTTATCATTGGTGATGTTAGGCTGTGATATTGGTTTTGTGATAATGTGTAGAGAATAATGATGAACTGGTATATGGTCGATGTGGATAATTGAGGAAAAGAATAATGAGTATTGGAAATGGAATTGGAACTGAAAGTGAGATGATGATATATTTGTCACTCGGAAAGTAGTGGTACGACTAGATGGTTAGAGACTAGTTCTGTGGTGCCTTGCCAGAGGATTTGTTGGTTGGGGTGTTGACCCCGGATTTGTGATATTGGGATGTTGATCCCGGATTTGTGATATTGGGATGTTGACCCCGGATTTGAGATATTGGGATGTTGATCCTGGATTTGAGATATGGGGATGTTGATCCCGGATTGTGGTGGGGCCTGGCATCCAGAATTAGTTAATAACCAGGTACGACCCTAGCTTGTCCAGTGACGGGGCCCGGAAGATAAAATTGGTAATAAAAATAATTAAGCATTCATTGGTCTTGATATAGTTGTTATGGTAATTTTATTTGTGATGTGATTGGTTGAGCTTGATATGATTTGGTGAGAGTCCTCTGTCGTGTTGTTTGCGATGATTTCCACTGTTGTTGTTGTTGTCTGAGTTGTTATCCACTGTTATGTTGTCCGTGATAGATTCACCTGATTTGATTGTTGTGTTACCTCGAAAGTGTTATGGTTGAATATATCACTGTTTATCTTTCGTCGGTGAGCGTTTCGGACTCACCCCTCGCCTGCGGGGTTTCATCCCGTAGGATGAGTTGTTTTATGTACAGACTTGGTGCATTCCAGACAGGCTGCAGCGTTTCCCTTGGACAGGCTTGGATCCATAGATTGCATGTGTCGCATACAGTGTTAGTGAGTTTAAGTCTTCCGCTGTGCACATTGTTATTGTTGTTGGGCCATTGGGCCAGTTTCATTATTATTGATGTTATTGATGTTAGGCCGTAGGGCCATATTGTTGTTTATACTTTTGGGCTGTTGAGCCAGGGTTATGCTTTATACACTGTATGCTAGGCCTTGTTGGGCTGGGTTGTCACAGTTCCGGCACGTGTTTACTGTATACGGTAAATACGGGTCGGGGCGTTTCAGAAGTCTAGATTGTTTCCTTGACCTTCAAAATTTAGTACTCTTGAGGTATGAAAAGAAGACGATGGCTCTTTATAGCAAGAAGCAATACGGAATTAAAAATGTATTTAGCTATATACTACAAACCTAACTTTTTTTTGGTATATTAAGGAGAATAAGATTGGATTACATCATGAATTTTCAAAGAATTTGTGCCCCTGAGGCATCCAACAAAAGTTGGTTCATATAATATTGTGGGGGTTGTAAATACCCGACCCAAAATCACTTGGGCCTATTCACCTTTCCTTCATACCTTCTTCATAACCATCATCCAACATCTTTGGAGTCACCACCCAAATTTTATTAAGGGATAAAAACTTGGGAAAAACCCTTCATGTGACTCAATCTAGGCAACTGGATAGCGAACCAAAGATGCTGGACTCGGGGATTCGTCATGGATGGGAAGGTGTTAGGCACCCATCCATGTTGGGGCGAAACTTTGCGCAATTACAGGATTTTGTATGCCTTGCGCAAGTGTGCAAGTGTGAGCACCAAAACACATAATAACTGAATATTAAAAAGAAAGGGGAGAAGAAGAAGATTGGGCTTGAGTTTCCACCACTAGAAACCACCTACGTACCCCGGCGACCGGGTTCAAAGCCCACGTAGTTCTTGACATGGCATCACAACAGTCACATCACCATCAACATCAACATCTCAATAATAATTGGTCAGACAAAAAGGGATTAGGATTACCTCTTGCAACCCTCCTCTAGCTCCTTGGTTTGGGTTGTGCCTTCCATACAATTTTCTCTCACTCCTCAACTCAATCTTGGAGTTCTTCTTGATTTTCCCCTTTTGCTGCCTTCAATGGATGATGCTACCCACGAACTTCTACCAGAATTTTGCCTCTGGAACTATTTCTTAAGCTTGGAGGGATAGAGTTTCTCCAAGCTTCAAAGCTTTATGAAGAGTGTTTGTGTAATAGAATGTGTGTCCTTTGAAATGCGAGAGAGGGGTCCTATTTATAGTGTTCTACGTAGCCTAGGGGCGTGGACCAACTTAATGATCAAGGTAATGGCCAGAATTCTGGGCCAAAACCGAGCAAAA
Source organism: Turnera subulata (assembly GCA_028386065.3). Classification (NCBI taxonomy): domain Eukaryota; kingdom Viridiplantae; phylum Streptophyta; class Magnoliopsida; order Malpighiales; family Passifloraceae; genus Turnera; species Turnera subulata. The sequence goes on along the minus strand of JAKUCV010003119.1, from coordinate 177,461 downwards.
TCAGATTACGGGCGAAAATCGGGGAGAAAACGCATTTATGGGTGTGCATGACTGCCATGGCCGACGGTCATCCTATGGATGATAGCCAGGCCGGGCGGTCATGGGTGGAAGACCGTTCAGGCCCGACGGTCATCCAGAGAGGACCGCCCGCGCCTACGCGTCTCACCCGCTCTTTCTTTTTCGGTCCCGATTCTCCCCTAATTCCTCCCTGATTGATCCTACCACATAATTAACCCCCAGACTGCCCAGAATCCTCTGCTTTCTTGATTACTACTCCTCTCAATCATCTCCTAATTGATTAATTACATATTGATTCCTTATTTCAATCCAAAATCATACCAAAAACATTCTTGCTATTAAGGAATGATTTAATTCTGATTTTCCACCAAAATCAAAGCTAAATTTGTCTGCAAGCAAGGTGTTAATGGGCTGTGCAACTCTGAAGAAAAGTCCATACCTTATTAAATTGGACCCTTACATTTATCTTCAATCCAAGAATAAATATAATTGGGTTTAATAAATAAACAAGCCCAAATTTAATGAGATAAAATACATTTTAGCAATTTAGTCCTTAATATATCCTGTGATTAAATTGTCTCATTAATCCTAGGCATATAAAAGTCTTAATTACTATAACGTATAAATTCTACTAAAATTAAACCCCATCCATGCTTCAATCCAAGACTAACTCATCAATCTTATGATTCAAACATGTCTGGAGTCTAATCTCAATATAATTTTCATGGGTCAAATTTGGGTGTTCACAGATGCCCCTCGTTGGTGAGTCTTTAAAACTTAAAGATGAAGCAACGCAAGGAAGGAACAACCAAATTCGGATAACGAATGTGAGTGTTGTGGACCAATGGTTGGAGCATCACATGCTCCGCCTCGAGAATCATCTCATCCCGAGGTTTGTGATTGACTCATCTCATCTCTTGGGATTTTCCTGATCCCAAGAGCTACCGGGAATCATCTCTTCTCGGGGTTTCTTTTGGGATTTTCCTGGTCCCAAAAGTCATTAACAAAGGATCATCTCACCTATACTAACTAAGGATATTATCACCCTCCCGTGGAGATTTTTCCAACTAAGGATATTATCACCCTCCTGTGGGGATTTTGCCAACTAAGGATATTATCACCCTTCCGTGGGGGTTTTTGCCAACTAAGGATATTATCACTCTCCCATGGGGATTTTGCCAACTAATGATATTATCACCCTCCCGTGGGGATTTTGCCAACTAAGGATATTATCACCCTCTTGTGGGGATTTTGCCAACTAAGGATATTATCACCCTCCTGTGGGGATTTTGCTAACTAAGGATATTATCACCCTCCCGTGGGGATTTTGCTAACTAAGGATATTATCACCCTCCCGTGGGGATTTTTCCACCTAAGGATATTATCACCCTCCCGTGGGGATTTTGCCAGCTAGGATCATCTCACCTATGTTAACTAGGGATATTGTCGCCCTCCCGTGAGGATCTCTTCTCATCTCGGGGGTCTTGGGATTTTCCTGGTCCCAAGAGCTAACGGGAATCATCCCGTGTTTCATCTACATCGTCTCGGTGCTCCTCTATGTCGGGACAACGTCCCTGGGATATCTATCCCGCAATGTCTTTATCCACTCTACTTTAGGGGTATCTGCCCCTAACGACTCTCATCAATTCTACTCCTATCTTAGGGGTATCTGCCCCTGGTGACTCTCATCTGTTCTACTTTCATCTTAGGGGCATCTGCCCCCAACGACTCTCATCTGCCCTATTTCTATCTCAGGGGCACCAGCCCCTGGTCTCGGCTGGTCTAGATCGGGCATGTTCGCGGACCCTTCGGATCCTCCCTCATTCAAGGCAATCGTCCAAAGAATATGCTCATCACGTCTTTAAAAGACTCATCATTCTAAAGTAAAATACACATCTATCTCATCATAACACATATCATTGTGAATTCAAGTAAAAGATCATAAAATACCCCTTAAGTGATAAATACACATGTTTTCCTCGCCTCTCTTTCGTATTCTCTCTTTCCCCTTTTTTTCCTTCCTCTCTCAATTTTCTGGAATTTTTCAAAAAATCTTTTTTCGGGCGAATAGTGCCGACCGGGCGGTCATGAGGAGGGATGACCGCCACTTTTTGGCGGTCTTGTATGGATGACTACCAGGCGTGGCAGTCTTCTCGTCATGACCGCCCGTGCTGGCGGTCATAGCTCCCAGTTCTTCATCTTTTTTTCCTTTTTTGGCTTTTGGGTTTGGGCTTTAGGGTTTTGAACGAGTCCTCTCAACTCAAAACACTATAAATATAGCTCTGGGGATGTCTAAAGACCCTCATAAACCTCAGAATCCCTTCAACACACATCTAAAACAAACATGAGTGAGAATTTTCATGCCAAGGTGCTTCAATCGATGGCGAGCGTGCCTCGCATATGTCGTCTGATTTTTGCGGTGCTGGGACTCTCCACATTGTTCCAACTTCGTGGCGTGGTGGTGGAGGAGAACTTGATTCATGCTGCTACAAAATTCTGGGACAAAAGTCGTCGTGTTTTTCACTTCGGTCAAGACATGATGGAGCTTTGTCCTTCTATTGATGAATTCAACACGTTCATGGGTGCAAAATTCATAAGCAAAGTTGCCATGGTTTCTCTTGCAAAACCCGTCCTGAAAGAGGTTAGCAAATTTCTTTTCTTGGCTGATGGGCAGCTTAGTTTTCTTCTGGATCAGCACAACTGTCTTGACTTATCGAAAATCGTTGACCAATATTTCCTTGGTGGTTCGGAACATCATCCGGGGGAGTGTGATGCCGAATGGAGAGAAAAACGAAACCATGCTCTTGCCCTTGTGATGACACATGAATTTCTCTTAGTAGGCTCCCTTGGTGTTTGTCCTCTCCGAGTCGGTGCTTTGATGGCTAAACTTTTTAACAAAAAGAGCCTTACTCCAATAATTTTAGGCGAAACCCTCCATTGTCTAAACAAACTAGTGGACGATCCCTCAGCTCTTATGTCCGGCTCTCCCCTCTTGCTTCATGTATAAATTCTCCCATTCTGATTCTCGAAGTATCATCGTTATCATGCTGATTCTTCATACTTTTTTCAGATGTGGTTGTGTGAACACCTCACATTGATTGAACGGCCTCAAACCAATCCTCCGAATTACATTCGTCGTGGTTATTTCGTCTTCTTCCACACCATTTAGGATTGGACCATCTTCATGAGGGATCTCACAGGCGCACAAATCACGTGGTATTGCAGGTGGTTGGGGATGTAAGAGGTAGTCATTTGTACTTTATGCAAGGATTAGGTCCCACTCTCGGGTCTAGAGAAATCCACATACTATCGTCCGAATAAGATCCTGAGACAATTCGGCATAAATCAAATAGTTCCATCAACTATCCCAACTCCTACCACAGGACCCATGGAGGCGGCTGTTCTAAAAGTCATCAAAGGAGGTTGGGCTCTGGCCTTGAGAGAAGGTACTGGTGGTCATTTCGAGATACATCCCTCATTGGCATATTTGGAGTGGCTGAAAGAGGATGTGGCTGATACTGAGAGGTCCTTGCGTCTGATGAGAGAAGCATTATTAAAAGAGTTGGTGCCCCCAGGCTTTGGATTGCCCAATCATCTAGTCGAAGAGAAGAATGGCGTGGACGGCGCTCCAAGTCGAAAAAGGCACAAGAAGGATTGAGTCTCATTCCAACAACTATATCTTTACACTTATGATGCATGCGAATAAATGAGTGAACAAACTCTCTTTATCTTTTGTCAGTCTTTGGATTATCAATGATAATAATGGAACCGAACCCTTATTGGGCTTCCTACGTACCCATGACCTTTTTCCTCTTTTTTTTTTTTTTGTTTCACGAGTTCAGGCTCATGTAGTTCTCTTCTTTGATCTGTTGTTTTTTTGCTCGAATGGCTTGATCAGAGACCTCTATTTGATTGGGGCTTTGATCAAGATTATTATTGTTATCATTAATGTTCCATCTTTAGATTAACGTCCAGATATTTTAGGGAGTTTGTCCAGCATACCATATTCATATGAACCATATATGTAAAAAAACATCATTGAAATAACAGAAAGAGTGCCCCTTTTATTGAAACGAAACACAACATAAACTTGCCCATTGGCTTATTAAACTCTCAACTAAGCACTCTGCACAAATCCTCAAGCGATCCCACCTTCCCCAAAGAGATGCCTACAACCAAAGTCCTCGTCTTCGTCTACCCTCCTCTTTTGTTCTTCTTCTTCCTCCCTAATTTCTTCGGGATAACAGTCAAAGAATAGCTCAAATCCCAATTTTCTGGTCTTCGTGATGCTACACATCCATGGTTTAGAGAAACCGCAAAAGGAAAAGTCCTCTTGTTCCTTCACAAAATATCCATTGAGTGTTTTGAAGTATGGAGTCATGAGAAAATCCCATTCCCGTTTGTTCTTGCGGGCTGATGCCTTAGCTTGGTTCTTCACCTTTTGCTCTTCCAGCTCCGCCGGAGTTGGAACATATCCCAAACCAAAAGGAGGCACTGTTAGTAATATGCCCAAAAGCCAATCAATGGATGATCGTATATAGTCGTGTATATACATTAAGGTTATTCCAATAAATATGATTATGAGATAATCGCTTGCACATATTTATAACCCTAGAGTATATATTTGATATATTCTTAAATGTCCCTAGTCGATTATTATTATGGATGGGTTATAATAATAAATTAAGACTAGTGGGATTCGTCCAACCCATATAACGGGTATATTATCGGATGGTTTCTTGATAGAGTTGAACTGTAAATGCACGGCCGTGCTCGGATTATGATATGGTGATATCATTGGTATCCGTTTTACACAGTTAACTCGAGGATCAAGAAACCGAGATTAAACATATACGAGATTGACATATTCCATGTCTCGGTTTAATCTTGATAGTGGGACGAAGGGACAATGACATGTTTCGAGGCATTTAGAATCAGTACTGATCTTGTCGTTCGGGTAGCAATGATGTGTTGCTAGACGCCGCTCTTTGCTTATAATTGTAAAATGAGATTTTACAATTATTGCCGAATATTACAAGTGCCTACAGGGTCACACACATACAGCCGTTGATTCGAGCAGATGGTTGGACCGTGGTTGGACCATGGTTTGACCAAGGTGTGGTTGGACCACGGTTGGACCGTGGTTGGACCAGGATCGTTTTTGGGTTGGTTTGGTTCAATTATTGTCAGAATAATTGACCAAACTTAGTGCTGTGATGAGTTGTTGTGTTGGTGCATTAGTGGGAGACATAATCATGTTGCTTAATGGTCCACCTTGTTGGCCATTAACTCCACTACATTATGCTTTTGATGGGGTTGAGTAATCTGATTACTCTAGCCCTCCTCCTCACTTGCTTGAGAGTTTTCAGAGCTTTGAGAGTGTCTTGAGGTCTGAAATTTTCAGAGTCAAAGCACACACACATCTTCTTGAGAAAGAAGAAAGAAAACACCACTAACACAACTCCCGAAAATCTGTTGCTAGCACACCAGTTCCGGAGAGCTCGGGCTGAAGTCGTGAGACGTTCTTCAGTCGGTTACAACGGTTCGTGTGGATACCGTAGAGGGGTGACGCTTACGTCTGGCTCTTTTTGATTCCGGCACTTCAGTTAGGTGGAAGATCCTAACCGTGTAAGGTACGAAAAATTGTTATTCGGTTTATATGCTTTACATGTGTTCCTGTGTTGTTTCCGAAAATTCCGCTGCATGTTTTTCTTGTATATGAGTGTCATATAGCATACCGGAAACTTACAGTGGTAGCGGAGCCTTCTTGTGAAGCTCTAAACCGTATAAGTGATGCATATGTGATATGATCATCTTAGTATGTGTTGTTTTCATTTTGTGTATGTGATATGCTAAATGATTTTGAACATGTTGATGTTGTGTTTTGTCAAATGAGTTTTGAAAAACAAGCACTTGATTGATATGAGATATTGATCAAGATGTTAATGGCAGTAAGTCGAAGAGTTCGACTAAGAAAAATCGAGTGTCGGTTTGTGTATCGAACGATTGTCGTTCTAGTACATCTAGGCCATAACATCGATGTTGGTGTGACCAACATCGATGTTGGCATGAGTTTAGCTTAGGCCGAACCTTCATAACATCGATGTTGTGTGACAAACATCGATGTTCTGATGAAGTGTAGCCTAGGCCGAATCTTCACAACATCGATGTTGTGTGACCAACATCGATGTTCTCATGCAAACACTCAACAACATCGATGTTAAGAGTTACAACATCGATGTTATTTGAGCTCGGCCAAATTGGTTTGAAGTTCCAGAATTCAAATAACATCGATGTTCAAGTTCCAACATCGACGTTATTGAGTTCCAGAAGTTCAAACATCGATGTTTAAGGTCAACATCGATGTTATAATGCTACTGCCAAAAATCTTGAACTTTCAAGTACTCAAAACATCGATGTTTAAGTGTTCAACATCGATGTTCTTGAGCTACTACCAAATAGTTTGGAGTTCAAGTACTCAAACATCGATGTTTAAGTGTTAACATTGATGTTCTATGCACTCGGAAACCTCCAACATCGATGTTTGATGGTCAACATCGATGTTCTGAGGGCTCGGCAACCTCCAACATCGATGTTTGATGGTCAACATCGATGTTTTGAGGGTTCGGCAACCTCCAACATCGATGTTTGAGTGTCAACATCGATGTTTTGCAGATTCGCAAACTCCAAACATCGATGTTGAAGGGTTCAACATCGATGTTGTGGAACCCAGTAACTTCAACTGCGAATTCGGGGCAGAAGGAGGCCGAATTGGTGTCTGGCCTGAACAGAAAAGTTGTAGCCCTACTTCTTAGCTTTCCAGGGACACCAAGTTTGCACAAATCCGAGCTCTACAGCTCTGGATATGGCCGAAATACTGAGTACTGCCAAAATCTTGAACTTTCAGAATCTCAACAACATCGATGTTTGAAAGTTCAACATCGATGTTATGGAGCTACTGCCAAATAGTTTGGAGTTCAAGAATCTTAACAACATCGATGTTTAAGAGTTGAACATCGATGTTATTGAGCTACTGCCAAGTAGTTGGAGAGAATCAGATTCTCACAACATCGATGTTACAAGTTGAACATCGATGTTCACATGTAATTTTGGTTTCCATACTTACATGACATCAATGTATGATTTATCAAGAACAAGCATGTGATGTGTTGGAATTATATGTTGATGTAAAATATTAAGTTCTTAGTTGCCTTCCATGATAAGCACTCATCATTGCTTAGATCAACACTAGGTAGGTTTTGCCAAAGCAAGGTGCCTATGTTTATCCTAGCAAGGTGCGAGTGGATAATTGTAATATCTCGACTGCTTATTGTGGGTTTGGACTTAACTAAGTCATCTTAATAGGATTAAGGACTTAGAGGCAAGGATTTGAGTAACGTCTATGAGATAGACAAGAACAAGTGTTGTTCACTCAACTATCCAAGAGTTACATGAGATGTAATTGACAAGAGTTGTCTACCTAAATAGCTATGATGTAGGTGATCAGCCAAAGCTGACTTATATTGTGGTGAAATATGGATCTTGGCCTACTTATGATTATTTTGATTCATAGTAGGAGTATCATTTAATAGAATTCCTTGTTAAATGATTTTGTATACATGACTCTTATTTGTGTGAGTTGATCATTGTTGTAGAGTTTCCATGGCACAAAACACTAGCACATTGTCACTGCGATTGGTCCTTGAGAAGGAAAAGTTAAACGGGAATAACTTCCTGAAATGGTATCGTAACTTGAGGATTGTCCTCAAACAAGAAAAGAAATTGTATGTCCTCGAAGGACCCGTTCCGAGTGAACCGGCGCCTAGTGCACCAAGGGCAGAAAGGGATGCTTACAAGAAGCATCTAGATGATGCATTGGATATAGGATGCCTCATGCTTGTTAACATGGAATCTGAGCTTCAGAAGCAACACGAGAACATGGGGGCGTTCGATATGATCGAACACCTTAAGATGCTCTTTGAGGAGCAAGCAAGGCATGAGAGGTACGAGACCTCTAAGGCATTGTTCCAATGCAGAATGGCTGAATCATCTCCTGTCAGACCTCATGTGCTTAAGATGATTGGATACATCGAAAGCCTTGAGGGTCTAGGGTTTCCTTTGCAGAAGGAATTGGCTGTTGACCTAGTCCTGCAATCGTTGCCGGATAGCTACGGTCAATTTGTCATGAACTTCAATATGAACCATCTTGACAAGTCCTTGTCCGAGTTGCTCAACATGTTGGGAACAGCTGAGCAACAAATGAAGGCAAGTAAATCCAATAGCATATTGATGCTTGGAGGTGGCAAAGGAAAGGGTAAAGCTAAGATGAAGAAATCCACCAAAAAGTTTGGTGCATCTTCTTCACAAATGCTGAAACCTAAAGGTGGTATTGCAAAGGAAGGCGAATGCTTCCATTGCAAGAAGCCTGGCCATTGGAGACGGAACTGCCCGGTTTATCTTCAAGAGTTGAAGAAGAAGAAGGGAAGTGAGACTTCCACTTCAGGAACTAAGAAAGAGTAGGAGATTGGCTAAGGGTGAGATAGACCTACGTGTGGGAAATGGAGCAAGAGTTGCTGCATTAGCCGTAGGAACTTACTATCTATCCTTACCGAGTGGTTTAGTTTTGGAACTAGACGATTGCTATTATGTACCAACCATTAGCAGGAATCTGATTTCTGTATCTTGTCTTGACAAGAAAGGATTTTCATTTGTAATAAAGGACAATTGTTGTTCCATTTATTTCAATGATGTATATTATGGTGGTGCATATTTGAGCAATGGTTTGTATGTTCTAAACCTAGAAACCGCAATCTATAACGTTAACACGAAGAAGGTTAGAACGAATGATTCCAATGAAACGTACCTTTGGCATTGTCGTTTAGGCCATATAAACGAGACTCGTATATCTAAACTCCATAAAGATGGACTTTTAGACTCATTTGATTATGAATCATTTGAGACGTGTGAGTCGTGTTTGTTAGGCAAAATGACGAAGGCTCCTTTTACCGGTAAGGGTGAGAGAGCATCGGACTTATTAGGTCTTATACATAGTGATGTATGCGGACCTATGTCCACACAGGCTAGAGGTGGTTTTTCATACTTCATTACATTTACTGACGATTTCAGTAGATATGGCTATGTGTATCTAATGAGACACAAGTCAGAATCCTTTGAAAAGTTCAAAGAATTCAAGAATGAAGTACAGAGTCAACTCGGAAAGGTATTAAAATGCTTCGATCTGATCGAGGAGGTGAATACTTAGACCGAGAGTTTCTTGATCATCTAAAGGGTTGTGGTATAGTATCACAACTTACTCCACCGGGTACGCCTCAATGGAATGGTGTATCCGATAGGAGGAACAGAACCTTGTTAGACATGGTTCATTCTATGATGAGTCAAGCTGACCTTGCTTCTCCATTTTGAGGACATGCATTATTGAGTGCTGCATTTACACTTAACCGTGTTCCATCTAAATCGGTCGAAAAGACACCATATGAGATATAGACTGGGAAGCGTCCCAATTTGTCTTTTATTAGGATTTGGGGTTGTGAGGCTTACGTAAGACGTGAAGCATCAGATAGACTCGGTCCTAAATCTGACAAGTGCCTTTTGTATGATACCTTAAAGAGTATTGTTTCTATAATCCCACAGAGCACAAAGTGTTTGTGGCTCGGACTGCTATTTTTCTAGAAAGATAGTTCATTTCTAGAAGAATCAGTGGGAGGAAATAGAACTCGAAGAAGTTCGAGATATAGAGGCTGAGATGGAACAAGGACAGGATCCGCAAGTTGTTGTGGATGAGAATCCTGTACCTATAACACATGGACTGCGTAGGTCGGATAGGATTCGGTATGAGCCTGAGAGATATGGATTTCTCATAACTCATACTGGAGATGTGATGCTCATAGGTGAGGATGAGCCCACTTCCTATCAGCTGGCCATTACGGGTCTGGACTCCAAGAAGTGTCTTGAAGCCATGAATTCGGAAATGGAATCCATGTATGAAAAACAAGGTATGGACCTTGGTTGATCCACCTGAAAGGGTAAAACCTATAGGGTGCAGATGGGTCTTTGTGAAAGACCGACATGGATGGTAATGTGATTACCTTTAAAGGGCAATTAGTTGCGAAAGGTTTCAAGCTAGTTCATGGTATTGACTATGATGAAACTTTCTCACCAGTCGCCATGGTTAAATCCATTCGAATTCTATTGGTTATAGCTGCATACCACGATTATATGAGATATGGCAAATGGATGTCAAAAACTGTTTTCCTTAAACGGAAATCTTTTAGAGGATGTGTATATGACACAGCCTGAAGGTTTTGTCGATCCAAAGAATGCCAATATGGTATGCAAGTTGCAAAGGTCCCTTTATGGACTTAAGCAAGCTTCAAGGAGTTGGAATCTTGGTTTTAATGAAGTAATCAAAGAGTTTGGTTTCATTAAAAGTGAAGATGACTCATGTGTTTACGAGAAGGTTAGTAAGAGCACTATTGTTTTTCTTGTTACTTTATGTTGACGACATTCTACTCATTGGGAATGATATTCCGACACTACAATCTGTAAAGACTTGGTTAGGAAGAATTTCTCAATGAAGGACTTAGGAGGAGCTGCCTAAGTGTTAGGTATAAAGATCTATAGAGATAGATCCAAAAGGCTTCGCGGGCTAAGTCAGAGTACATATGTTGACAAGGTGCTAAAGAGGTTTAGCATGCAAGATTCCAGGAAGGGTTTCTTGCCCATGTCACATGGCATATCTCTCTTAAAGAATTAATGTCCTAGTACTACTAAGGAGAGAGAGCAGATGAGTAAGATCCCTTATGCTTCTGCAATAGGATCTGTCAGGTATGCCATGCTATGTACTAGACCGGTTGTCGCTTATGCTTTGAGTGTCACAAGCAGATGCCAATCTGATCCTAGTGAAAGTCACTAGACAGCAGTTAAGAATATCCTTAAGTACTTGAGAAGCACTAAGGATGCATTCCCGGTTTACGGAAGCGTTGATGGGCTTGTTGTAAAGTGTTACAAGGATGCTAGCTTCCAAACTGACAGGGATGTTTTTAGATCGCAATCAGGTTATGGGTTTTTGTCTTGGAGGAGGCGTTGTTTGCTGGAAGAGTTCCAAGCAAGAAACAGTTGTCGACCCTACGACTGTGGCTATACAAAGTTCCACTGAGAACTATGTATCACATCTTTTGACTGAGCCTCTCACACAGCGGAAGCATGATGGTCATGCTACATCCATTTGTATTAGATACATGGATGATTGGCTTTAGTGCAAGTGGGAGATTGTTAGTAACATGCCCAAAAGCCAATCAATGGATGATCGTATATAGTCGTGTATATACATTAAGGTTATTCCAATAAATATGATTATGAGATAATCGCTTGCATATATTTATAACCCTAGAGTATATATTTGATATATTCTTAAATGTCCCTAGTCGATTATTATTATGGATGGGTTATAATAATAAATTAAGACTAGCGTATGTTGAGAATTTATATGTGATATGAATTCTACATACGGGTACAAGTTAAAGAACTTGTGGACTGGACCGACCCACACAAGAATGCTACATGGAGCGTTATATGTTTGTCGATAGCGATTCTTATATGTATTGTCCTTAGACCTGAGATCGTCAAGGTTCCTAACATGTGAGTCATATACTTTGATATTATTCCTAGTCATCCGTAACTGGGTGGACTTAAGGGTAATCATTGGGTATATGATAAGTGTGTAGTGGGTTTTGTATGATCCAAAGGGGATTCGTCTAACCCATATAACGGGTATATTATCGGATGGTTTCTTGATAGAGTTGAACTGTAAATGCACGGCCGTGCTCGGATTATGATATGGTGATATCATTGGTATCCGTTTTACACAGTTAACTCGAGGATCAAGAAACCGAGATTAAACATATACGAGATTGACATATTCCATGTCTCGGTTTAATCTTGA
>JAKUCV010003119.1:140911-165442 GCA_028386065.3 Turnera subulata | reverse complement strand
GATGGTTTCTTGATAGAGTTGAACTGTAAATGCACGGCCGTGCTCGGATTATGATATGGTGATATCATTGGTATCCGTTTTACACAGTTAACTCGAGGATCAAGAAACCGAGATTAAACATATACGAGATTGACATATTCCATGTCTCGGTTTAATCTTGATAATGGGACGAAGGGACGATGACATGTTTCGAGGCATTTAGAATCAGTACTGATCTTGTCATTCGGGTAACAATGATGTGTTGCTAGACGCCGCTCTTTGCTTATAATTTTAAAATGAGATTTTACAATTATTGCCGAATGTTACAAGTGCCTACAGGGTCACACACATACAACCGTTGATTCGAGTAGGTGGTTGAACCGTGGTTGGACCATGGTTCGATCAAGGTGTGGTTGGACCACGGTTGGACCGTGGTTGGACTAGGATCGTTTTTGGGTTGGTTTGGTTCAATTATTGTCAGAATAATTGACCAAACTTAGTGCTGTGATGAGTTGGTGTGTTGGTGCATTAGTGGGAGACATAATCATGTTGCTTAATGGTCCACCTTGTTGGCCATTAACTCCACTACATTATGCTTTTGATGGGGTTGAGTAATCTGATTACTCTAGCCCTCCTCCTCACTTGCTTGAGAGTTTTTAGAGCTTTGAGAGTGTCTTGAGGTCTGAAATTTTCAGAGTCAAAACACACACACATCTTCTTGAGAAAGAAGAAAGAAAACACCACAAACATAACTCCCGGAAATCTGTTGCTAGCACACCAGTTCGGGAGAGCTCAGGCTGAAGTCATGAGACGTTCTTCAGCCGATTACAACGGTTCGTGTGGATACCGTAGAGGGGCGAGGCTTATGTCTGGCTCTTGCTGATTCCGGCACTTCAGTTAGGTGGAAGATCCTAACCGTGTAAGGTACGGAAAATTGTTATTCGGTTTATATGCTTTACATGTGTTCCTGTGTTGTTTCCAAAAATTCTGCTGCATGTTTTTCTTGTATATGAGTGTCATATAGCATATCGGAAACTTACAGGCACAGCACTCGAAATTTCAAAGACCTCTAACACTCATTGCTGCCTCCTTCCTAACCCCATAATCGGAAAATATTTCATCTTTCCCGTAATGCTCATAACCGACGAATTGCCAAATGGGTCATAATAAGGGGGTCTCATAATGGGCTTATCTATCATTATGGTACTGATAGATTCGAAAACAAAACCGGATAAAGACACCTCTTCTTCTTCTTCAACCCACATATCGGTTTGATATTCTTTTCAGCCATTTCTCCTTTAAAGGTGACTATCCCCCTTTTGTAAGGGAATCGCAACATCTGATGTAAGGTGGAGGCTATAGCTCGGGCTTGGTGCAACCATGGTCTTCTAAGGAGCAAATTGAAACTCGATGCAATATCGAGCACTTGGAACTCTACCAAAAAAAAGGCGGGCCCGATGATGACTTCCAGCTTTATCATGCCCAATACTTCTCTTCTGGCATTGTCATATGCCCTGACCATAGTTCGGGAGGGTAAGAAATCCGCAACTCCAAACCCTAAGGGACTCGTGATTTTTAATGGACAGACATTCAGGGCGGATCCATTATCTATTAATACCAAGGGTATCTGATTTTCCTTGGCCTGAACGGTTATATATAGGGCATCAATATGGGCTTCCTTACCCGAGCGGAGGTCTTTGTCTGAGAAGGATATCTGATTGTCAACTTCTACTGAAGCTATCATATTGGCCAATGCATCTGGTTCGGTATCAATGGGGACATGAGCCTTGCTTAAAGTTTGGAGTACCTTTTCTCGATGTGGGCGAGATGACATTAGTAAACCCCAGATAGAGATATTGGATTGAGTCTTCTTCAATTGTTTTATCACCTTGTCTTCTTCCGGATCCGTTATTTCTTCCGGTTCATCTAGGCGAAGGGGAGCCCTTCTCGCCACTCTTTCCGATCTAGTGATGACATCAACTTATTCATCAGAGTCTTCATACCAACTCAGATCGAGCACACAGCATGGCAGCTCAGGCTCGGAATCGACCTCCATCATATCCACCTCTTTGAGTAAGGGCAGGGGATTTGACTTGGTATTCGGCCTTTTGGGCAAAATTATTTCATTCCTTTCTATTAAATCCTGAATCTCATGCCGAAGTCGGACACAGTTGTCTGTAGCATGCCCAGCTGCCTGATGGAATCCACAGAATTTATTAAGGTCCCCTCCATAGGGAAGACCAGATTTTGGTTCCTGAGGCTGCAGTAAATTCTTTTCCACACACTTCTGCAGCATCTTTCCTAAAGACATAGGGAGGGGAGTAAACTTCCTTTTATTTGACTCAACCTGTAGTGGGGTCTGAACAGCGACATGATTCACTTCAACGTGATTTTTTCCTAAGAGCGCATTGAAACTCCTTCTGGAGGTGTATGTAGGCATCTTGATCTTTCCCAAGCTAATAGCATCTTCTAGTTGTATTCCCGCCCCAATGAGTGCTTTAAAATTGGCATAATAATTGCCAACCATGTGATTATAGTAAATTGGCTGTAGGTTCTTGATCACCATCTGCACTTGATCTTCTTCTGTGGGTCTATCCACCATCAAAGATGCTTTATTACGCCATCTCGAGATGTAAGCGGAAAACATCTCTTGAACTTCTTGCTTGGTTGTCTCGAGATCCCTTTTGGTCACATCCACCTCAGTGTTATAGTTATACTGCTTCAGGAATTCTTTACAGAGGTCCTCCCATTTTCTTATCTTGCTGAAACGCCCGTGTCCCAATTTGTTAATATAAGTTATAAATTAATTATGGATTGACTAAATTGCCCTTATCATTCCCGGGACACCCGTATCCCAAATCATCCATTAAAGAATGTATAGCATGCGAAGTGACCAAAATGCCCTTCTACCCGGGATACAACATCAACAACATAATCAATGAACAATTGTACAACAAATTACACAAAAACGAGTATGCAGCGGAAGACTATACATATGATAACATGTATGCAGTGAACTCTATGGATCCGACCCGAGGAGAGGAATGCACCGCCACCTGCTGATATGCTCTTCTGATCATCGATCAGCTAACCTGTGTAAAACCGTGAGGGGGTGAGACCAACCATTGTCTCACCGCAAACAAATAAACAAATAATATACAACTACAAATCAACTACAAGTACACCGGCATCAAACAACAATAACCACAATACACAGAGCAGGACATCATCAGACTACAACCAACACTTGTCATTACTTATACTATTATCTTTGTTATTAAGGTTAAGTATTTTATTAGGGCCCTCTACTGTGTGCGTCGAGCTCGGTCCCGTCTCATGAGACAACCAGGCATAAGCCCAAATAAACCAGGCACGAAGGCCAAACATATCCATAGAGAGAGAGAGAGAGAGACAAAGAGAAGAGGGAGGTAGAAAGGGGGAGGTAGAAGGAGGGAGGTAGAACCGGCCATCACAGGCCCACATGCTAACCCGCATGCCATCCCGAGAGGTATTACTTCCCGCTCGAACCAACCGGTCAACAGCCCCACAGTAGACTTTATTACAATTCGTTATTCTCATTTATTCTTTAAGAGTTGTACCATACGTTATTGTCAAACATCGTTGTGTGGATTTAACATCTTAATCTCAAATCCGGGCCCCAGCCCATAGTCCACCACACAAACCACAAATCTATATCTCATATATTTATCATAACCAAACAAGTCATACTAGACAGGCACAATACATCACATCAGACAAACAGGCCACATAATCAGGTACACCACGTCATAGCTAACATCATCATAATTCACCTTGCAAATAACAGCAACAGCACAACAAGCAAGCATGCATACAGCACTAAAGACCAAACAAATAACACCACTTTATATTCCAAGACAATTAACCGAGCATTGTAGGCAGTAATGCATACAAAGGTTTATAAGTCCTCTCCTGAAACCACCTAGAAGTTAGCACTCCATCCGGCTACTCCTCAAGTACATCCAGTGCCTAAACATGTAGTCACATGTTCCACTTATATATTCATTCAAAAGATAAAAGATGCAAGCATGCTGTGTACTTACTTATGTAAACTCATTGGTTTATGTCCTCAAAGAAAGACACAGGAAACTAGAAGAAACTAAAGGCTAAGCCGTATTATTTTTTTTATAAAACTCGCATTTGAAAGCTTGATACCAAACTAGAGTATATATGCATATTATATTAATACGTATATTATCAGCCTGAACCATTGGGTGACAGCACTTCACTTATCTCCATGAACCTTGTGCCCAAAATGTATAATCAAAATGATTAATTAAAACCCATTGTTCCTGTTCCCATTACCAATAGTCTCTTTAAGAATAAATCCTTTGAAACTCAAAGATGGAACGAACATAGCCTCCGAGTATTGGACACAAGACCTGCTACTCTACCCCATTTCCGAGTAGACTTTAAAGCTCAAGATACATTCATATTTTACATTCGATAATTTCATATACGGTTTAATCCTCCCTGGACCAGGAACATTATTTATATCACTGTCCTTAAGGAACCATTTATAAAATTATATGAAAACCTGGAAGCATTGTATAATAGATGTAATACTCTACCCACTAGGCTGTCACCAATTTATTTTGAATCAGACCCAAAACAAATTCATAATTTACCATGGATCTTCAAACAAAGATTTAATTGCCCCATTGAAACCCGGAAACTACTTTTGAAAACAATCCACCGGTTCAATTTATTAAATGCTCAAGAACACTACTCCACCATGCCACTAAGTGTCAACTCACAATCAGAAAGTATCAATTAAAGATTCAATGAGAACGGGTGACTGAAACTTGCAAGAACTCGTGTAAACACTTCTGCTCTTGACACAAATCCATAGGGATGCAAACACTACTTCTCCAAAATCAACATGTGGGAGTGTCATAAGAGGAAAACAACGTGCAGACCAAAACCATATCAAGATTATGCATAAAGGGAAAAAGGATTATTACGGAACCGACACGATCAGAAGAATTATGATTGCTGCAAAGACTTACCAGAAAAGCATACCCGTTCTAACAGGTATCGAACCCACGTACGCAGTCTCGGGTTCTGCCCAGAGCTGGCCAAACCGACCCGAGCATCACACCAGTCGGACGACAACAACAACTCACGTCGCACCAGAATCCGGCCAACAACACCGGACCACCACCGGACGCAGTCCAAACAAGCAGGAAGCGTAACCATCGTCAGCAACCCCGACCAACACCATCACAGGGGACCACAACACACAACCGAGCCGAGTCAAACCAACACCCAAAACAAATGGAAGAATGGATGAGGGAAAAGAGACGAGGGCACTTACCCAAGCGGCGACGACGACCGAGTTCAGTCCCCAAACTCGCGACACGAGTGCAGACTAGCCCACCAGTCCTTGACTACAAGCTCTCCACAAGGGCCCCCCTCCTATTGCAGGTACTCGATGGCGGCACTGCAGGCGACGACGGTGCAGAAGAAAGCAACGGAGAGACCTCGACACAGCCAAGCAAAGCCCGAGTCAGGAGGCTTCACAGCCCGCCGTGCCCGAACCACCACGGCCCTCTCTTCCCTCGAAGCGTCGGACAGCAGACGCGGCTCCTTGGCCGTGGGTATGTAAACACGAAGGGAAGAGAAGAGAAGATGATGGCGGCAGTGGCTTGGTGTCCCAACGACGGCTACACGAAGAAGAAGAGGAGCAAAAGGAGTGGTTGCCGATTCAATGGAGAAGAAGGGGAAGAAAAGAAAAGATAGAGAGATGGACGTGGCGGCCGAACTCAGGGAAGGAGAAGAAAGAAAGAAGAGGAGAGAAAGGGAAAAAAAAGAAAGAGAAGAAGCTTTAGGGTTGAGCCGGCCGGGTCCAAAACGACGTCGTTTTGGACATAGGCGCGGTCAACCCACCAAGTCAACGCGCATTTGTTTTTTTTTTTTTCTATCCTCAAAACTACGTAGTTTCGTCCCAAACTACTATTAACCCTACGTCAAGCCCCGAGACACATTTACTCCAACAAAACCCGAACAAAGGACAATTCCAACTTAAAAATTTATATTCCCAAGGAAAATAAATTAATTTCCTTAACCTAAATTCTGAAAATTTTGCAAGGGTAAAATTGGAATTAAATACCGAAAATTTTGAAAATTCCGAAAAAGTCAATTAACGAAATTCGGGGCGTTACACTTGCTCTCATCAAAGGTCATGAACCACCTCAAAGCTCCTCCAGATAAAGTTCTTTGGAATAATTGGGTTATTAATTCACGCCCAATCCCTATAGGATGCAGCATCCTCACATAGATCTTAAGCTGAGTTGTGGGACATCTTGTTCCATTAAACTTCTCGATATCTGGCATCTTAAATTTTTCAGGCAAACGGGCCTCGGGGAACAAAGACAGGCGATCTAAATTCCAATCGTCCTCTTTCTTCTTCATGGTTTTTAAGAGGTCCTTCAGTCTTCTAAGTCTCTCCCCATCTCTCTTAGATTCTTGCGCCACCGAATCACTATCCTGAACTATCACCACATTATGCTCGCCATCCGGTTTTGAATTTTGTCCCCCATTACTCCCAGGGGACACCATCTTCCCTTTCTTCAGGGCTTGGAGTGCTTCTATGATATTCGGATGCTTGAGTAAGTTCAGAATTTCCTCAGGCACTTTGGCACCATTTTCCTCACTCATGTTGTCCTAATATTTAAAGGATCGGTGTCAGGGTCTTCGACTCCCCAGGGGCTATCTCACACATGTCTTTCTGGATTTATATATGGAGGAATGAACAAGGGGGCACCTTATGTATTTCTACTTGAACTCACAAGAACAAGCACTCAAATGCACGCAACACCTATTGATTCATCATGCATGGGATGCTCAGGGTATGTGGCTGGTTGGGGGCTACAAGACTGCCACTAAGGAATAGTTTGGCCTACTCACATGTGATAAAAGATATCGCGTGAGGTCCAAGGCTAATTAATCCCTATCATTACATGAGCAGCGAGAAACCAGTTCATACAAGCCACTATTGCTTAAAAAAAGCATTGTAGCAGACTTGGATCCCCTGGCCCTCTTACGGTAAGGGCTTCACAACATTTATCATGAATGCAGGGCACTTATGATGACACATATAAAGGCATACAGAAATTCAATAATTGCACAAAGTTTCTTGAACCCTCAAAGTCCCCAGTGGAGTCGCCAGCTGTGAATACCCGACCCAAAATCACTTGGGCCTATTCACCTTTCCTTCACACCTTCTTTATAACCATCATCCAACATCTTTGGAGTCGCCACCCAAATTTTATTAAAGGACAAAAACTTGGGAAAAACCCTTCATGTGACTCCATTTAGGCAACTGGATAACGAACCAAAGATGCTGGACCCAGGGATTCGTCATGGATGGGAAGGTGTTAGGCACCCATCCATGTTGGGGTGAAACTTTGTGCAATTAGAGGATTTTATATACCTTATGCAAGTGTGCAAGTGTGAGCACCAAAAAACATAATAACTGAATATTGAAAAGAAAGGGGAGAAGAAGAAGATTGGGCTTGAGTTTCCACCACTATAAACCACCTACGTACCCCGGCGACCGGGTTCAAAGCCCATGTAGTTCTTGACATGGCATCATAATAGTCACATCACCATCAACATCAACATCTGAACAATAATTGGTCAGACAAAAAAGGATTAGGATTACCTCTTGCAACCCTCCTCTAGCTCCTTAGTTTGGGTTGTGCCTCCCACACAATTTCCTCCCACTCCTCAACATAATCTTGGAGTTCTTCTTGATTTTCCCTTTTTTCTGCCTTCAATGGATGATGCTACCTACGAACTTCTACCAGAGTTTTGCCTATGGAACTATTTCTTAAGCTTGGAGGGATAGAGTTTCTCCAAGCTTCAAAGCTTTATGAAGAGTGTTTGTGTAATAGAATGTGTGTCCTTTGAAATGTGACAGAGGGGTCCTATTTATAGTGTTCTGGGTAGCCTAGGGGCGTGGACCAACTTAATGATCAAGGTAATGGCTAGAAATCTGGGCCAAAACCGAGCAGAATCAGATTACGGGCGTAAATCGGGGAGAAAACGCATTTCTGGGTATGCATGACCGCCATGGCCGGCGGTCATCCTATGGATGACAACTAGGCCGGGCGGTCATGGGTGGAAGACCGCCTAGGCTCGGCGGTCATCCCGAGATGACCGCCCGCGCCTACGCATCTCACCCGTTCTTTCCTTTTTCGGTCCCGATTCTCCCCTAATTCCTCCTTGATTGATCCTACCGGATAATTAACCCCTAGACTGTCCAGAATCCTCTGCTTTCTTGATTACTACTCCTCTCAATAATCTCCTAATTGATTAATTACACATTGATTCCTCATTTTAAGCCAAAATCATACCAAAAACATTCTTGCTATTAAGGAATGATTTAATTCTGATTTTCCACGAAAATCAAAGCTAAATTTGTCTACAAGCAAGGTGTTAATGGGCTATGCAACTCTAAAGAAAAGTCCATACCTTATTAAATTGGACCCTTACATTTATCTTCAACCCAAGAATAAATATAATTGGGTTTAATAAATAAACAAGCCCAAATTTAATGAGATAAAATATATTTTAGCAATTTAGTCCTTAACAGATCCTGTGATTAAATCGTCTCATTAATCCTAGGCATATAAAAGTCTTAATTACTATAACGTATAAATTCTACTAAAATTAAACCTCATCCATGCTTCAACCCAAGACTAACTCATCATTCTTATGATTCAAACATGTCTGAAGTCTAATCTCAATATAATTTTCATGGGTCAAATTTGGGTATTCACAAGGGTGTGTCTATTGAAACTAAGGCGAAATATAAGGAAAGCTTGATTTGGCAAGCATGTCAACAACCATATTGGCCTCTCGAAAGCCATGTTGGATAATGATAGACCATGGGAAGTAGAGCATTGTATGTACACACTCTATCAATAGGACTCTGTCAAAATGAGTGGATGCATTAGAGTTAAGGAGGGAGGAAATTTCCGTGCTATCTACCTCCATCAACACCGGAGGGAAGCTAGAGCTCCATGCAAGACATAGGGCATTATATACTGCCCATAACTCAGCAAAAAAGGGGTACATCGTTAAAGGAGATGAGTAAACCCCATAACCTACTTCCCATCCGAGGTTCTGAAAACACCACATGCACGACCTTTGCGGCAACATACCGCACCTTCTGTATTGATCTTTATCCATTCCGTATCTGAAGGCTTCCAACCAACAAAGATCTCATAGGTTGGTGACTCTAGGTTGGCAAATGTTGATTGGGTCTAATCGTTCCATATTTGGTAAGTGTAGGTAAGGGCACACTTTAATAGACTCTTAGGATCCTTCGATCGAGTTTGGTGCTGAAAGACAAGCTCGTTTCGTGACTTCCATATGATCCATACAACAACTCCAAATAAGAGCAACCATGGGCATTGGGAGGTACATTCTATAGGCTTCTTGAGTGCCGATGACAACCAAGACTCTATAGTCCCATCTGCAAAGAAAAAGGGCCAAGCATTAGGATGAAGAAAATATTTCCAAATTGATTGGGCAAAAGCACAATCTCGTATGGCATGTAAGCCTATTTCCGGATGCTGAAAACAACACGGGCAAGTGGCGTCAGTAGCCATGTAACGATACAGTCTAGTGGCATTATTCAATAGAGCATCGTGAGCAAGTTGTTGTAGGACAGTTCTAATTCTCGGTAGACCCTTCCATCGACGGTTTTCGCCATAATGATTTCCAAGGCTCCGCTTGCGAATGTTTCAAAGAGCAAGTTACTACAAACTCAATTTTAGCAAAAGAGTAATGAGTCTATAACTTCTAGTATGATAGTTTTCAATTACTTTTCTAAGTTCCTACTTAGGTTAGAAGGGTTGTGGCTACTATCATATATACTATTTCATTATTCATCTTTATTTTTCAGTTCTTCATTATACTCATGGTTATCAAAATCGTGTTTTTACTCGTAAAAACGTCTGTTTTTAAGATCTTAGGGTACCATTTCATTTTTACTCGTATACAAACTCGAATTCTGGTCAAACTCGCGAGTGAACTCATAAACTCATTAAACTCGTCGAGTTTGACCGATTGGGGGCGAGTTTACTTTGTGTGTTAAAAAAAACATAAAAAGGGCTGAAATCGGAATTTGGGTTATTACTAGTTATATTCTCTCGTGTCGGGGTGGAGGTTTATGGAAAAGAATTATAGAACTAATTTCACTAAATCTCTAATTCCTCTTTTCACCTCTGTTCTTCACCTCACCGACAGTACAGCCACCACCACCAGCCTATCTTTGGCTCTTCCTTCTCCAAGTCTTCAGTCTCCTCCTCCTTCTTCAAGCTTTTTGAGCTCTGCCTACTCCTCTTCCTCTTTTATATTTGGCTATTTTCCTCTACTCTTGGCTATCTTTGGCTATCTTCCTCTTGCTTACACTCTTGGCTAGGTAATGATTAAACTATCCTCTTTCTTTACTTTCTCTCTTTTTTTTCCTGTTGTTGTGGAGGTTTCCAACTAGCACCTCTTATGTGCTTTCATCTGCAGAATGTGTTACGGCGTGATTTTAAATTGCTTGAATTTGTACCTTAATAACTACTTTGTGTCTGGTTTTTGTTCGTGGGATGCTCTGTTGTCAATTTTGCTGCATGCAGTGTAGCTCAATATGTGTGGCTTTTGCGCAGAGATTTTGTACTACCAAATCTTTTATTTATCCTCTATAAATTCTTCAGGCAATCATGCATGGTTGTTAGGTCTTCAATAATTTATTCAAATCGTAATTTTTGCCACATGTTTATATTGGTTTCTTATACAGACGACCAAAAAAGAATTATTTTTTAAGAAAAAAAGTCTTCTATATATAGTACACAATTGGTATAGAGTGCGCCTAAATAGCTAAATTATATATAGAGAGAGATATTTTGATAGCTGACGAAAAATTATTCATCAAATGGAGTAATAACAAGCTATTAAGAGTCAATATTTGTAGGATGAATTTTATATAGGTTGAATTTTGATGAGAGTCAATATTTGTGGGATGAATTTTATAAATTGATCCATTTATAAATTCAATTAAAATTAAAAATTAAATTTTCTGGGCTCTTACGATTCTATGTTACGTTTTTGACTTGGCCATTTCGATTTTATGTAAAAGCTCGTTTTTAACAACCTTGATTATACTTGATTGGTTATTGTATATTTATTCATGTGAAGAGTTGGCCACCTTTATTTTGTATTTTAGGCATCTAAATGAAGAACTAAGAGGTGATGAAACATAATTGTCAGATAATCATTAATAATCAAATTTTGATTTAATTATAGAGAAGGATTAGAATTAATTGTGGATCACACAAATAACATAAACCTATATAATCTTATATCAGATCTACTCTAGCGACAACACTTAATTAAGATCTACAATATATTTTTTCTTTTTTGAAAATGATGATATATATTACAATGTATGGAAATTAAAACATAATAAATTCATGAGATAGAAGATTTGGCCATACCAAAAAGAAAGAGATAGAAGATTTGGTTCTATGCTGATATTTACAAAACTTTACTCTTATACTGCTCACATACACATAAAAAACAAATTAATTAGCCGCTAGGATACATCTAATTCTCTATTTTTTTAATAGTTTCAACGCAAACCATGACATCAGAAAACTAATAAAAAAAATCTAGGTGTTTAGCCTTAATCTAAAGGATAATCTCCAACAACCTGCCCCAGTCGACATCTTAACTCGTAAATATCTTCTTGTTTTGCCTTAGCCTAATACTCCACATGGAAGAAAATCATTTAAGAAGATCTTGCCTTAAAGGATTCTACAATACCAAATCACTATACAAAAAAATAATCAAGTATTCTAGGCACACACCAACTAACACCCCACCATTTTGCAAATCTTGCCCATAGATTTCAGGGAACATAACATTGGATGAAGTGATGATCTCTTGTTTCAATCTTATCCATATAGAATGTGCACATCGCGTTGGTAATGTTAATAATATTTCAATGTCAAAGAGTATACTTAACGCTAGAACCTTGATTGAAAGTCATCCAAAGAAAACATTCAACTTTAGGAGGAGCCAACCCAAGCCACACATTAGGTTTCCTTGCATCAATAGCCTCAATATGAAAATTCGCTTCATAATTTGATTTAACTGTATATTTCCATCATATAAGTTCACATTATCCATCCTTTCTCCCTTGATATAAGTTTATATTAGCCATTTATTGTTTCAATTGTCTCCTCCTCAGTCTACCCGCGAGTATAAAACTCGTCTCCACTGCGGTTTTTATTTCCTTCTATTACTTTCATAAAAGAATACATATTTGATTAAGACTTTCTGGTTTTATTAAATGTTGGGTTGGATCCAAAGCTCACATGGAGCCTAGACCCAATAATTAATACTTGTGAGCTTAAGTGAAAGAAAGAAAAACTGTTGGGCTAGTTTGGAAGAAACCCAATATTCTTCTCATTAGTCAGACACGTGACTTTGTAGAAAAAAAAAATGCATTGGTGATTGATGAGCAGCAATAATAATTGAGGGGAAGAGGAGCTTTAAGTCGGGAGGAGAAGGAAGAAAAAAGGGGAGTGCTCCTAATCTTTGCAAGCCTAGATCGGATAGTAAATTGAGCCCGATTTGGATGAAATTCAAGTATGTTAATCTCCTCTTGAAGTCCTGCACGGTGAATGGAGTGGATCGTCATGAAGTTCCATGTTTTTGGGTATTTGTGTTATGCCTATTTGGTGAGATTTACTCACTTCTCTTCTAATTGTTGCTTGGGATCCACTTGTGTGTGATGAATATGCTGTTGGAGCCAAGATTGTTGACTTTGATATTGTTGCTATTGTGTTAGCCTCTAATTTTATCTAGGGGTGAACTTTGGTTGTAAACCCATTAATGTTATTGACATAGTGGAAGTTGATGGACTTCGGTGCCATGTTTTTTACCCCATCTTGGGGATTTTTCACATATATTCGATGCTGTACTTTTGTTGTTTTGGTTGCTAGAACTTTTTTCTTGGTCGTTGATAGCTCATTTTGGTCGCACAAAGAGGGGAAAGTATTTAACTGGGTTGTTTTGTTGTGCATTTGATTCCGATTAATTGTGTTGTGCTGAATTGATTTTTCCCCATCAAACTGGTAGCTGAGCCACGTTTATTGTTTGTGTTTTTCTTGTGCATATCAAAATGGAGGATAAGGATAGCTTGATAAAACTCACTTCATCGAATTACTCTGTATAAAAGATGTATATAGAGGATCATTTATACTGCAATGACTTGTTTGGGCCTATTGAGTGTGAAGGATAAAGAGCTATAGATATAAGTGACAAGGAGTGGAACTCTTTGAATAGGAAGACTGTTGCTAATATTTGAAAGTGGATTGATGTCAGTTTGGTTCATCATGTTAACAAGATTACAGATGCTTATGAGTTGTGGAAGAAGCTGGAAGATTTGTTTGAAAAGCAGAGTGCACAGAATAAAGCATTTATGATTAAAAAGTTTATAAACCTGAAGTATTCAGATGGGTATGATATGTCAGAGCACTCAAACAACTTCAACGGATCTTGAACCACTTAACTACTGTGGGAATAAATCTAGATGATGAAGTGCAAGCACTGATTTTGTTGAGTTCTTTGCCAAACATTTGGAAGACTTTAATAGTATCTCTTAGGAATTCTGCTCATGCTGTGAAGCTCACTTTAGATGTTGTAAAGGATAATGTGATGGATGAAGCTGCTAAGAGGAAAGAACTAGGATTAAGTCCACTAAGTTAGAGGCCATTGTTATAGAAAACAAGGGGAGAAGCAAGAGGAGAAAACCACAAAAGAGAAAACATTCCAAGTCTCCTGACAAGAAGAAAAAATGGAAGTCTAAAGGAAGTTCTAAATTGAGAAATGAGATTAGATGTTATTACTATGACAAGCGAAGACATATCCAAAGAGATTGCAAAAACTTCAAGAGAGATCAAGAAAAGGGAGAAGGCAGGAAGGTTGCTAAAGAAGATTCAAGTGCAGTGGGAATTGAGTTCGATGATGATTCCTTCCTTCTATATAAGGAGGAGAGCATTAATATAGTGCAACAAGATTGTACACGGATTTTAAACAGTGGTGCTTCCCGACACGTCACACCTTGTAGAGAATTCCTTAGTACCTAAGAGTGGTGACTTTGGCTCATTGAAGATGGATAACAAGTCTGATGCTCGGATTGTTGGATTTGGTGATATTGGTCTAGAAACCAATCTTAGATTCAAGTTGCTACACAAAGATGTGAGACATGTTCCAGATCTTTGATTGAATTTGATCTTCACCGGAATTCTTGATGATAAGGGGTATCACAATAGCTTTGGTAATGGGGCTTGGAAGCTTACTAGAGGAAAAGGTGTAATTGTCTTGGAAAAAGAGAAAAAGGAGAATACTCTCTACCGAACTCAAATAAAGCCTTGCTATGATGAAGTAAATGCCATTGAGCATGAAGTCTCTATGGAGTTGAGGCATAAGAGACTTGGGAACTTAAGTGAGAAAACGGGCAAGGACTCATGCCTATCACCACCAGAAGATTGAATTTGGGTGGTATTCCCTTCAGAAGCAGGTACTGGATTGGAATTCTCCAACTCTGTAAAGGCCTCACCATGAAGAAACTCATGGCTAAGAAAAAACTATGAACCTCAGTGAAGGATATAGGTTTAGGACGGGCATTCAAAGTGGTTACTAGATCTTTGAATTCACCCTGAAGACCTCGAAAGACATATAAGTTGAAATACAAAGTAGTCAAATGGCGACCTACAGCTGCAAGCCCATCGGAAATTGTCTTTGCGCGATACAAGTACTCTGAAATAGGCTCGCCTTTCTAAAAGAGACGTTGAAGAGCCAAATGCAACTCCGTGATCTGGGTCTGCGAAGGAGACGCAAAGGAGTAGGCAAGTGCATCCTAAATAGATTTGGAAATGGGCAAGTCCATGATCATAGGCATGACCGGTTTTATCATGGACAAATACAAGGTACATCAAGTTTTGATCTTATTGAACCCAAACTGTATAGGCAAGGTTCAGTTTGTCGTTTTCGAGAGTTGTAGCAGAACATGCAGTGATGCCATCTAAGTATCCCCAGAGCCTCTGTCCAGTGATGAAAGCACGGACTTGAGCACGCCAAATAAGATAATTGGTAGGAGTTAGTTTGATGGAAGTATAATGGTGAACATTAGGGAGTTGTGGGGAAGTGGAGCTTTTAGGACCGACACCATTTGGAGAAACAAAAAAAAAAGATAACAACGGCTTTACTACCAAATAGAATAATATACCGGTAGGTTTTTGTATAACTGAAGACACTTCATTAATGTATACAATACCTTCAATATATAATACAAGGACAGGACTTATAGTCAAATACTAAGAGCCTGTTTGGAAACCCATTCTTAGAAGCAGTTTTTAGTTTTCATTGTTCTTAAAGAATTGAGTGCTTGTTTCGATAGATGAAAACAACCTTATCCCAAAAAAGTGGTTTCTAAAAAGTAGCTCTGTCAGAAGTGAAAATTGAGAATTGAAAAAAGATGTTTTGAGTTATTCTAAAAAACTACGCGGTGACAGTTGTTGTAAATATTGAAGGAGCCATTTCATTAGTGGCATTTTTTTGTAAATAAAAAGAAAACTTCTTATATGCCTTGCTCACCCCCTCACTTCTTCTCCACAACCCCTCTCTCTCCTTCGTGTAATCCAATGCCCTGCACTTCCATCTCACTACATTAACAATTCTAATTCTAGTTTATTTCTTTTTTTTTTCTTTTTGTTTTGCATCAACCAATGATACACTCCTAACTGTTGTGCATGGATGGGTTTTTCTTATGATCCATAATTTCTATTTGGATTAAAATCTAGATTTAAGTTTCATATGATTACCTCCCAACTATTTGATGATATGCTTGAAAGACTGAGCAAGGCTAATTTTATTTTCAACAAATCAAGTCACATTTGTGTATTGCACTGATCATGTATGGTTGTTTTTTTTGGAGACTTGTTTTTGTGAAGTATCCTTGAACCAAGGCTGGAGTTATGGTCGACATAAACACGGAAGTAAAATGGTTGCCCATTGTTTATTCTCTTACACTACATATTCCAATTTCAGTTTTCAACTCAGACAGCATATTAAGCATAATGAAGACTGATTGTCAATAATGATTTGCAAAATTTTAGACTGTAAATCTGGTTGAAAGTTGAAACAATGGGTGTGTACGCAATAAAACAATTCTACAACACTTGGCTAAAGAATTATTTAGTGAAATAATATATATTTTTTGCCATGACAATGTGTGTTTGGACCACTAAACTAGTTGGTAAAACTGATTTGCTCAAGTGTATGATTAGGTCTATCCAATAATTACGAGAAGATATTTAATACCATCATAAAAAGAACTCAAATAGTAAATAAATTAGGTTCTAAATAAAGTTATTAATAAATTAAGTCATTCTTGTAAAATTCTCATACATAATCTAAATATTTAATTAAATAAATTGATTTATTATTTTAACACGTTGTTAATTTTGAAGTTTAAAAATTATATTATATTTATTTTTGTTGAAAAGTTTTTTATTCTTAGTTTTATGAAAATTGTCTAGAGTATCCAAATGAATTTTCAACTTTTCAAACACTCTCAAAAAAGTTCTCGACAGGAATAGTAAGGTGAGCAAGGTGCAACAATAAAGGCAAAATATCGGAATAATATTGCAAATTTAATGTGGGTTAATCGTTAATGTAAACTAATTTTATTGTAATTACTATGATGCTATCAAAGTGTTATGTATAAAGATTATGTGAATATCATAATATTAAATAAAATTATATGATATTAAATAATGGATTATAATGTGTAATATTATTTGGAATATTTAGCCTAATCAATTTTATATTTGTACAAATAAATTCTATTCTAAATTTATTTATTAATAAATTATGTGATGGTGATTTTGTTGTAAAATTCTCATGTGTAATCTAAATATTTTATTAATTAAATTATTTTATTAATATAATAATTTTATAA
This sequence comes from Turnera subulata, assembly GCA_028386065.3. Lineage (NCBI taxonomy): Eukaryota > Viridiplantae > Streptophyta > Magnoliopsida > Malpighiales > Passifloraceae > Turnera > Turnera subulata. The sequence continues at coordinate 148,392 of JAKUCV010003119.1, read as the reverse complement.
TTTTTAATTTTTAAAAATAGTTTTTACATTTATTCCAGCCAAACAAGTTCTTTATTTTTAGTTATTTAAGAATTGTTTTTAAGGACAGACATTCAAACGAATTTTCAGTGTTTAAAAACTCTCAAGACAGTTTTCAGTTTTTAATCTTCAAAACAGTTTTTAAGAACTAAAAACACAAAACAGTTACCAAACACACCCTAAATCTACATATCAGTTCTTATATAAAAAAAAAAAGTCTACATATAAGTGTTTAGGCTATACACAAAGGAAATAGCACTATTAGATAAACATTAGCTTTTTTATGTCAATACATCCCAATCCTCTCCAACCTCTCCAGCACGATATAATTTTTAATATTTAAAAATAGTTTTTACATTTATTCCAGCCAGACAATTTCTTTATTTTTAGTTATTTAAGAATTGTTTTTAAGGACAGACTTTCAAACAAATTTTCAATGTTTAAAAACTCTCAAGACAGTTTTCAATTTTTAATCTTCAAAACAATTTTTAAGAACTAAAAACACAAAACAGTTACCAAATGCACCCTAAGTCTACGTATTAGTTCTTATAAAAAAAAAAAAGTCTACATATCAGTGTTTAGGCTATACACAAAGGAGATAGCACTACTAGATAAACATTAGCTTTTATCTGTCAATACATCTCAATCCTCTCCATCCTCTCCAGCACGATTTAACTTTCATCATGTTCATCCCTAAAGTAAAGTTAGTCCTAAATATTTCACTGGAAGAAAATTCAGCCTTGCTATGTAGAGCCTCAGCTAATGTAGTTGGAGCTAGCTCTAGTTAAATTAATGCCAATTACATAACTCTTACAAAAGTTTATGCAAAATCCTGATAAGAGCTCTAAACATCTAAGGCTTCTCTTCAAATAAAGGATTCTTCAACCAGAATAAACAAGAATGGGTACAACGGATCCCTTGTTTCTGTCCCCTATCCATTTGTTAGAAGTTTTGAATTTACAATACATCCCCACTTCCACTTTCTCCATTTGGCTCTATATACCTCATTCTCCATGACTTCCATTAAAAAGTCTCATGACACTGAGTCATACAACCTTGCCACCCATTTCTTCACATCCTGCACAATCTCTCAACTACGGTATAAGCACAGTAAAAAATAAATCTTTCTCCATTAAAAGCGAATTGGGTAGCATTGACCGCAAAAGCGATGGCAGACTTGATTCCCTTCACCAAGATTTTAGCTTCTATCTTATATATGCCATGCTCCAGAATAGTGGCGAAGATCACTGAAACCAGTAGCGTCCAACTTCTTTGATATTAACGTTATAAATGCCCTAGTGATACCTTTAGGTGGTGACCCTGATCATACTACCTCAGATCAAATTCCATACTCTTCTTTAAAAAAATTAAAGTTGAACCCATTGATCCCGGCACCTTATCCCCATCAGAGTCCCATATTACCTATCTTATTTCATCTATCTCAAAAAGGCTGTTCCAAATAAGATGCAGCCTCCGCAGAGAATTTCTTTACTGGAATCCTCCCTAGTTTAGGCCAAGATATTGGTAAACAGGGAAAGGATTGAATAATATCTAGCAAAATATAATTACATGTTGCTGATTATAGGTGACATATTAATTAGGCTACATGTCCTTAATTTATCTTATTGTTAAAGCACATTGGTTGTCAGCTTATCAAACACATTGCTGAATGGTATAGATATATAGTGAACTCGAATTGATCTAATGTCTTATTCCAATCGATTCCTAAATCATCGATCCCGTTCTGTATTTATTTTTTTTTAATTATAGATTCCATCTTTGCCTTTCCAGTTTGATTATTACTTTTCTGCACTCTAAATCAAAAACGTTGATTTAGTTGAAATCGATTTACTCGTCACAAATAACAGTTTCAACAACAATCCTTGTAAGATGACCTTAGTTGTTACACCATCTGAAAAGAAAGCTAAATATATTCGGGGAATATAAGTAGAAAAAGAGGTGAGGATCGACCAATGTCTTAAGATGATAATTTCATCTTACAGAGCACAAGTGTCATTCATAATGTCAAGTATGTCATACTCGTTAACACTTTTTAATTAATATGAGTTTCATTCATGTATAATAATAAAAAAACCCACAAAAATTATCACAACACTAGCTAGTCCATATAATTCACACAAGCGAAGACAACAAACCCTCAGAAAATTAGGATATCTATGAAGCCGAAGCTAAACTTTTGGTGATTCATCGCAATTTGCCGAGCGACGACCTTGACCATCGCTGAAAGATACGTACCTCTTTTGTGGAGCATCATTAGCCAGTCTCATTCTGTAGGAAGTAAGCAGTGAGGAGGAGGCAGATAAAGATTCTGCAGCTTGTTTCCCAGTTAGACGTTGCACCAGACCCATAAATTCCTCTGGTCTCACGTGAATAACATCCGGTGACTTTAGGTAAACAATAACAGGAGAACGGCTTTGGCTTGCAAGAGATTTCTTGATCTTTGTGGAGCTCCTGCTAACCATAAGACCTGCAGGGCTCTTTAGACCCTCTAAATGCAATTGCCTGGTCATTGATTTTGTATCTCTATGATCCAGATAGACCTTATAGCTAGGAACCAACTTGGCTTGGTAAACTTTCTGCATAAATCGGCCATATAGATATATATATATTTATGCAAAGTCTTTTTGTGGCGGAGATGATATAATGCAGATGATTGGTATGCCTAGATGTAGTGGTTAATTTGTTAGCTTTGAACTTTGAAGATAATTAATTAAAGTTTGGTCTGCATTGAATTGGTCAGTTTTGTATTTGAATATTTGTTGTTTTGGTAGAATAGAAGTTTGCCGGCTGTGTGTGGTCGTTAGAAAATTAATGGTAATGGATCTATTCTTATGAGGCTTTCAGGCTTTAGGTTGAATGATCAAAAAGTCATGACTGTGACACACGGTCAAGTCAAAACCTTCGTATATAATGTATTCCATCATTCTTTTGTCCAGTATTATATTCCTTGTAAGTTGCAATGTCAACCTATATATATATATATATATATATATATATATATATATATATATATATATATATATATATATATATATATATTTTTGGTTTTACACCTCAATTTGTTTTAAGCATTTCAATGTTTACTTTTTCCACTGTCTTGTCTGTACCAGTAAAACAATTGCAGGCTTTTTTGCCATCACCTGAACAAGTTTACTGGTTTATTCATTTTCCCTTGCCTATATAAGTTGATGATTGAAACTCGCATATACATCATGGGGTTACGCTGTGGTTTTCCTTAATAATAACATTATTAATTTTATATTATTAAAAATAAAATGTATTATATATAGAACGAGTGAAACATACTGACATTATTACAAAATCTATATTAAACGAGACGAATAAGGACATGTATACTAAAGTAAGCCCATTTCCATCGGTTGATTATATTTACCAGTAAACATTTTAAAATACTTTGTTATTTTATTTTCTTAATTTCTAGTAAAAAAGGATTGGCTTAGTACTTTTTTTTTTTTTAATGCTAAGTTGGTTGGCTTGATTAGCTGGTTGGGTTGTATGCTCCTCTTGAGAGTTCTATCTATTATAGGAATTACATTTGTTAAAAGACATGTATTCAGGGAGATATATATATATATACTTGGGCATATCTCGGCATTAGTATGACAATTATGTCTTGTTAAGGGATATGGATTGTAATGTACAGGCCATCAGTTATCTTGCACTTTTTCTTTTTTTTGTCGCGATCCAATTATTATTCCTTCGTCTATATATTGGATAACCTTCTTTTCCTTTAGTTGTTGACGAAGTAAATGTTCTAGAATAATAAAATCGACATTGCCTAGTTTTTTTTTATCAATATTGTCTTGCACCATGCAACCACAATTTTTGTTCAGCTCACTATAAGGCCCATGCATCATGTGCTTTGATACTAACTGATAGAGCCAAGGATTTTATTTCTTGGCTAGAATCTCTACACAAACGAATTGGTCAAACTGTTCTGGAGATGTAATTTTATAGCTTCCTTCAGTATAAGCAATAAATGTGCATGTGGCATTCCTCTTTTCTGAAACTCTGTGACGAAAGCGTGTTCCATTACTTCTCTAAATATATGTTTTTTAATTATTTGATCTTTGATATCCTAAAATTTGGCCCACAACACTTTATCTACTAATTTTGGTCTGTTTTGTGTTGTTTGTCCATATTTAACTCATCCTTAATCTCTTGCCATTTCGGATTGCATGTTAGTGTTATAAACAAATCTGGTTTCCCAAATCATTGAACTAATGTCATTGCATTTAAATATCGACGTCGCCTATCTCTTAAATCTCCAATGAAAGAACATGGTAATGTGAGCCTTTTCCCAACTTCATTTGCTCTAGTTTCTCCAACCATGACACTATCAACATTACCTTGATATAATTTTGATCTTATTTTTTATTGTTGTAGCCGAAAATAGTCGAGTCTTGTTGTTTCGAATTTTATATACATATCGACCACAAATTGTTGGAGCAATCTTCCAGCCAAAAGAATTAAAGTTCATTCATAATCTCTTATTTGAAGCTCGTAGCAATAATATTCTCTACAAAAAAACTTTTAATGCTGTAGGTCTATGCACTCCTGTATAAGAAGAAAATTTTTTAACAAACCAAATATTATATATAGAATATTGAAAAAAATTATTAGCATTGATAATAATAGCATGTACCTTGATTTTCTCTTTCAAATATGTCATCCGAAGACGAAAACACAAGTGTATCATAGTTGTTATCGATTGTAATATTTCTACATTCACCATTTAGACGCTCTTGTTTATGAATAATTTGATGCCAACCAACTTCGCGTTTTGGAAAAAGTAGAGGGTATTGTAATGCAAATTAATGAATATGGACAATATCTCTCTCAAATGAGAAGTTACCTATATTACCTTCAATCAATATGGCAACAACGTGATCCGTTGTAGGTCCATTATACACGTTTTGATCTAGAGATAAGCTTGTATTAATACATATTTAAAACTCGTCAAAGGATGGCAAATTTTTTAACTTTTCAACAATATCCATCAACTTCTTTACTATAATCTCATTCAATTGTCTTTCTTGCATTATTTGCATTCCGTTATGTAGTTCATTGTCAGTATCGTAAAAGTAAAGTTGAAAATATTTGGGACAATTTTCAGTAGGCACCAAACCAGTAGATGATGATAAATTTGGTACTGTGCTTTGAATATATAGACTCTATGCTTAGATGATGCCAGTTTCTTATCTAATTTAACTGCAAAAGATGTAAATGAAAAAAATACTGTTATATGCTTTCATTGAGACGCCCCGACCCGTATTTACCGTACACAGTAAACACGTGCCGGAACTGTGACCACCCAACCCAATAAACCCAAGCATACAGTGTGAACAACAATAACTCGGGCCCAACGGCCCAATACAATAAACAACATAATCAACATAACCGGCCCAATGGCCCAACAATAATGAAGACATGCACAACGGAAGACTTAAAGACTAACTAACACTGTATGCGTAATAGATGCAACCTATGGATCCAAGCCCGTCCAAGGGATAACGCCGCAGCCCGTCGGGAAATGCACCAAGCCTGTACAACAAACAACTCATCCTACGGGATGAAACCCCGCAGGCGAGGGGTGAGTCCGAAACGCTCACCGACGAAAGATAAACAGTGATATATTCAACCATAACACTTTCGATACAAACACAACTATCACAACAACAAGCACAAACAAACACATCACAATGATACTGCCATAACAACTAACACATACCACACGACAAGGAATCCAACTCAAACATCACGATAGAGGAATCATAATAAATCATGTCGAGCACATCATAATCAATACTGAACCAAGACCCAAAGAACACTTATTAATTTTTATTACCAATTTTATCTTCCGGGCCCCGTCACTAGACAAGCTAGGGTCGTACCTGGTTATTAACTAATTCTGGATGCCAGGCCCCACCACAATCCGGGATCAACATCCCCATATCTCAAATCCGGGATCAACATCCCAATATCTCAAATCCGGGGTCAACACCCCATTATCACAAATCCGGGATCAACATCCCAATATCACAAATCCGGGGTCAACACCCCCAACCAACAAACCCTCTGGCAAGGCTCCACAGAACTAGTCTCTAACCATCTAGTCGTACCACTACTTTCCAAGTGACAATTACATCATCTCATAATCAAATCCAATTCCGTCTCCAATACTCATTATTCTTTCCTTAATTATCCACATCGACCAGTTCATCATTATTCTCAACACAGTATCACAATTCCAATATCACAGTCTAACATCATCATCAATATTCCTCAGGTTAATCCACAGTCACATTCGATCAACAACCTCATGTAACCAATTATTCACAAATAGCAGTTCAACAATATTTCCAATACAACATACACAGATCTAACACGATTCCACAACAACAACAACATCAACAATTCCATAGCCAACAAGTAACAGTCAACAGTCATTCCAGCAAATCAAACAAACAACAAAATACACACACAGCATTACGGGCACATATCAAGGTTTATCTATCCTCACCTGGTATGTCTCTGAAACTGCTATCCGGCCAAATCCCGATACCCTATACGTACATATAGGAACAAAATAATCACTTATAATGCACAACAAAATGATTATGCATGATACCTGTTTAGAAATCGTTGTACGGCTTGCCTTATCCAATTTCTTTATTATGAAATTAACCTCTTTATTCACTATACCATTTATACTTAATTTCAAATTAAAACCGAAACCGAGTTTCCTATCGATACTCTGATTATTCTTAATTTTTAAATTAAAATCCAAATCCGAACGTTCAAGTCGATATCTCGGCCCTTAGGCCGCTTGTGACAATAAGGCATATATATATACTTGCACTTATACGTAGCATATATTTAGGAAAATATATTTGTAAATAAATCTAATTTCGACCCGTTAAATACCCATAGTCGGTATGACGTGAATAGTATTTCTTAGTATAATTATTTCCGATTAAATACTTAATACTTATATGTTTATGAACAATAATTATAAAATAGTGAAGACAATAAATACTTCAAAGTGTTATTTAAATAACATATTGATAATAAAACCGTTAAATGAAAAATATTTCTATCGGTAAGAAATTAACTTAGCCTATTTATGGTATTATATCGTAATGTGATAAATATAATATTTATAAATACATGTACGTATATATCCTGATAGAGTAATGATAATAATAGTGCTACTGTTAACAAAATACCATTGTAAGTTAGCAAAACATAATATGGCCCAAAATATATAAAATTATGGCCCAATATCATTTAGCCAATGTAAATGTCGGTAGCGCAATTTACATTATATATATGTATATATACATGTGATTAAAATTGATAAATCAAATAAGTTATGGCCTAATTTTATTTTAATTCAAAAGAATGGAATTAAACATATT
>JAKUCV010003119.1:71581-130800 GCA_028386065.3 Turnera subulata | reverse complement strand
CGGAAAAAGCCGGGATTATTCTCGAATTATCGGACCAGAAATAAGATAAGTGGGTATACCGGATATTTTCTGGTCCAGGTGGGCCACACTTCACATGCAGCATAGTAACTGCATAATTGAAGTTCAATTATTCAGCCGCCAATTCCTATTAAGCCTGTGACTTATCAATGATTTTGCTGTCTTTAAATTATTCTTCTTCTGCCTACCTAGAGCACGCCATCATCTGCAACTTCTTCTTCACTGCCTCACCTTCAAATTCACAAAACTACTACTGCAAATCTTAACCAGAAAAGAGAAAAAAGGAGAAGAAAGAAAAAGGAAAAAAAAAAGAAACAACACAAACAACCACCAAACGACGCCGTCGCACCACACCCCCAACCCGTCTTCTTCCTCTCTTCTCCCCGAGGCCACCAGCCAACCGCCCGAGCACAGCCCCTTCCTCCCTTTCTCCTTTTTCCTTCCTCTTTCCTTCCCCCTGTCCTCCTCCACCTAGAGTTGTCGCCTTCGCCTTGTCGCCGAGGAGCCGTCGCCGAGCCTGCAGATCCGACGCCGGAGAGCACGCGTCCTTCCCTTCGTCGCGACACGCCGCCGCCGTGTTGTTTCTGCTTGCAGCTCGTCGCCAGCGTCCCGCCGTGTAGCCGCCGCCTCGTCGCTCGCCGTTCCGTGACGCTGCCGCCTCTGCAAGCAAGGTGAGCACGACCCGTGGGTTGTGGTTGCGACCCATTTGGATGCTTCATGGGTCGGGTTAGCTGACCGGGTCGACCCGCGGGTTGAGTTTTGGGTCAGATGGGTGTGGGCTGAATAGTTGGGTTGGAATAGTTTTGGGCTTTGGGCTTGAACCATGGATGGGTGAGCTGAAATAGTACTTTTTGAGGTCCAGTCCGAAAATTAAAAAAAAAAGAGAGAAGAGAAAAGAAGTTCTGGAAAAAGAAAATAAATCTGGAGAAAAGAAAATAAAATGGAAGAAAATAAAAATGAGGTTGGGGAAAATATATGGAAAATGAATATTTTGAGAAAGTGATTATGAAAAATAATATATGGTGTGGAGGAAAATAATAATTCGTAGAAATAATATTTTGGAAAGTACATACCTAGGAAATAATTTTGGAAAGGGTATTATCAAGGTAGTAAAATACCGGAATAGTACCCGAGTATAGGAATAAGTACAGAATGGTATTTTTGACACTTGGAAGTAAATGGTGAATGATGATAATAATGGAGAAATAATCCGGGAGAGTAACCGAGCCGAGTTATATTTAATTTACAGTATACAGTATTAGCATGACATTTGCATACCATCTTATATGTGCATATTATTGATTGATATAGGAGTTGATAACGAACAATTTGCTGAGGAGCCGGACTTGGAACTTGCTGAACAATTTCATAGTTGATATCGGCTAAGGTGAGGATGGATAACCCTTGTTATGTTGCCTGTAATACTTTGTGTGCTTTGTTGTTCGATTGAACTGCTGAATTGTTGGATGTTTGATTACTGCTGTGGTGTTATTGTTGCTTTTGGACTGTGATATTGATTCTGTGGATATTATGCTGAGATTGATGTTGAACGGTTGACTGTGGAAATTGTGAAAAAGAAATTGGAATTGGAATTGGAATTGATTTGAGATGTGATATAATTGTCATGTGGAAAGTAGTGGTACGACCCGATGGTTTGAAAATTAATTTTGGGATGCTATGGTCGGTTTTTGGTTTGGTTGGCCCGTCATGCCTGTGGTTAGGGTATACCGAATACCCAGTGGCTCGGATATGCCGAATATCCGCGGTGGCTCGGATATGCCGAATATCCGCAGAGGCTCAGATATGCCGAATATCTGGTTGGCATGACGTCGCCTGAGGTTGGGGTATACCGAATACCCAGTGGCTCGGATATGCCGAATATCCGCGGTGGCTCGGATATGCCAAATATCCGGTTGTTCTGATATGAGGATTGGTTTTTGACCTAGCATCTGGGAGTAATTGATTACCAGGTACGACCCTAGCTTGTCCAGTGACGGGGGCCCGGAAGATAAAATTGGTAATAATAATTAAGCATTCTTTTGGCCTTGTTTCAGTTGTTGATATGTTGTTGCTTATCTGTGTTTGCTTTTAAGTATTACGGTTGCTTGCATATCACTGTTTATCCTTGGTCGGTGAGCACTTCGGACTCACCCCTCGCCTGCGGGGTTTCATCCCGTAGGTTTGGTTGATCGTAGTTCAGGTACGATGTTCGTTAGCTGCTGCTTATTTCTCCACCTGACTCCGGATCCATACCCCGCTGCATCTGCATTCTAGTCTTCCGCTGCTTGTCTTTCTTTTATGATATTGCTGTTGCTGTTGTACTATATCAGTTGTTGATCAGTTTGGTGTGTAATGGATTGAATAATGGTCCCCGGGATCGGGTGACGAATATTGTATTTGGGAGTTGCTTGTGTTGTATTATACATGGTATGTACTGTCTGCTACTGTAGTAAGAACAGTTCCGGCACGTGTTTACCCTGTATGGTAAATACGGGTCGGGGCGCTTCATTCTTCATATTTTTTTTGTTTTTTCAAGCATTAATTTTTTTTATAATAATTATTAGCTAGAGTTATACATTAATCAATAATTATTAGCTAGAGTTATACATTAATCATTAACTTTAGGAGAAATTATATATATTCAGACAATAATTTTTTTTATATTTTGAACAAACGGATAAAACATTGTTTAAATTTTTTTATTAGAATAGGAATTTATAAATTATTTTTTTCATAGTTCTTAATGATAATAAATTACATAAAAATATATGTTCTGAGTTCTTATAATTATTATTCTCTATGATTATTCTTTTTTGCTGATGTTATTCCTGTTCGTAGTTTTCGTTAACTCTTCGGCAATTCTTCGTTATAGTTTTATTATTTTTCAATAACTATTGTCCTTCATAATTAATGATAGTTTTTTAGAAAATATAAATAAAGGTTTCTATATTATTTTTTTGAAAATAAATTATATATAATGTAAATAAATATTTTTCATAATAGTCTAGACAAACACATATGCATTGTTTAGAATTAATTTTAGTATTAGAATAAAAATTTATAAATCAATTATTATTGATAATATTTTTTATTTCCTTTTATTCTAAATTACATAATTTTAATTTTCTAATTATATTATTATTGAATCAGATTATTAAATTATATTATTTTTTCCACTATCTTTTTTGTAGTGGTTGTTCTTATAGGTAGTTTTCCTTAACTATTCAACTATACTTCAAGTTTTTCAATACAATTCTTGTTATTAATAAACTACAAATATATCAGTTATGAATTCTTGTGATAATTGTTTCCCGTTACTATTTTTTTGTAGTTTGCTTTGATTATTCAACTTTTCTTCAATTTTTTCCTCTATAGTTCTTGTTGATATTAAATTACAAAAACATCTGTCACGAATTTTTGTATTTGTTTCTCTCCATGATTATTCTATTTCCTAAATATTATTATTGTTCATAGTTTTTGTTGACTCTATTTCCCCATAGTTCTATTGTTTTTTAATAATTATTACTCTTCTTAATTCTTGGTAGCCGTTGAGAAAATACAAATAAAGACTTATATGTAATTATTTTTATTATTATTCTTTTTCGTAGTCTTTGTTTTTGTTGGTAGTTTTCATTGACTATTCTACTATTTTATGATTTTTTTCTATATTTTCATATATTTTCTTATTTGTTGTTTTATGGTAGGTAGTCTCATAGTTTTTGTTTTTGTTGGTAGTTTTCATTGACAATGCTACTGTTTTACAATTTTTTCTATATTTTCATATAGTTTCTTATTTATTGTTGTTTTATTATTAATATTTAGTAGGAATATTTGTGTATATATGCTTATTATTATATGCATTTATTTAATTGCAAGTTCCTTTTGTTTCCCTGTGATATTATTATTACTGTTATTATTATTATTATTATTATTATTATTATTATTATTATTATTATTATTGTTATTATTATTATTAGTGTAATGAGTTACAAAAAATGTCACCATCACAGTCAATGTGAGAAGTTTGAGGCCTTGTTGAGCTAAACTATCTTAGTTGAGAAGAGTACACAGGGACTTTTTTTTCCTTTATTTGGTAAATAATGCGTTTTTTTTTAGGAACAAAAATAATTCATTCTTTAATCAGAGATCAATTCTGGATTTTTCCTTACCGAGTAGAATCTTTCACTTGTGTATAGGATTATAATAAAAAGTTATATGTAATTCATTATTGCTTGATTTTAATAATAAACATATGTCATTCGCTGTTGTATGACAGGTCATTTCAATAAAATAACAATAATTATTATTATTATTAAGTAGGGTTATTTTTGTATTTTCGGCTGTTTCGCTATCTTCGTGCTTTTATATATAGTATAGATATAGATAATAGATTCTATAAAGATTTTATCTTTGAGATGCAACCAATTATATATTTAATTTGTTAGGGGTAAAATGTTTTAAAAAATATATTCTGGGGGGAAAAAGACCGATATGTTGGAGCTAGAAAATCAAGGCTGGTGCACCAAACAATAGGAAGGAAGCGAGGCAGAAGAATTGGGGAGGAACAGACCGGAGACAGTCCAGCTTGGCGCGCTAGCATCATCAGACAACATCACCCTTCAAAACAGTTAGAAATTGATTTTGAGTTTTTTTTTTTGGAGTGTTTCAATGATATAAAGCCAAACATCATAGTATTAGTAAACAAACCAAAAAAATCCAACCCTAACAAAATTGACAAAATTCAGTGTTAATGTTAAAAAGTATATATATGTACCAAAAATGTTAATGTTATAAATCTTATGAAACTTTGTTGACGACCATGAAAAAGAAGACCTTAAAAACGTTGTTGGTTCCTGTGGGTCAAATAAAGTAATTAACTACATTCGCCATGCATGCACTAATGCGCTAATGCAAGACCCGCTGAGGACCTCCACAATCACTAGTAATTGTGGATTTGTTTTGATGGGATTTAGTATTGCGATTCTCTCTCTCTCTAACAATTCTTCTCAATTCTTGAACGGTCACTTTCTTTTCTCTTTGATCCTCTTCCCTCTCTGCTTCTTCTAAGCAAACCTGATTTTCATACTTGATCAATCTCTTCCTTCCTTCCAGAAACATACTACAATAATTACATTCTTGTTATTTCTTGTCATAAAATTTTTTGTTCAAAACGATACGTTCACATTATTTCAATATTTATTCATCGTTTTTGTTTTCATTTTTTGATTCTTTTAAAACCGGTTTGACGTCGTTTATTTGTTTTGTGGGGGGCGGGAGAGGAGGAAACATCTTTGATTCCATCATAATCGAATTGTCATTGTGAGGAAATCCAATTATCTTCAGATCTTTTTTGTTTCTTCGTGCAAAAATAAAGCCCAAAAAGAAGGCTAGGGCTTCTTAATGGGATCGGAGGGAGGAGATCGTCAATTTGGCGAATGGGGATGGTCATGTGCTTGATAATAGGAGGAGAGAATTGGCGGGGGGTTGTGTTTCATTTTGATATATGGGTAACTCATGCGTAGGGCCAAGCCTAGGCAATAATGGATTCTTCCATTCCGTCACGGCGGCTATCTGGCGCACCCGGCCGCCGGAGGAGAAGGGTTTGCCCCCCACCGACAAGGAGGGGAGCAGCAGCAAGGGTGGTGACTCCAAGGAAGATAGCTCCAAGAAATCAGGGAGTTCCAAGAAAGATTCACCCTCCGACGACAAATCCTCTCTACAGGTGCAGAACACTCCACCTGATCAGGTTAAGATTGGCGATGATGCAGCCGCCGCCCCCGCCGCCTCAGCAGAAACAACAGCCACAGCGACACCGCCACAACAAACGCCGCCTAAAGGGGGGATGGAGAAAGAGAAATCCATTAAGCCGGAGATGAGGGATGTGCCCATAAAGAAACCCGAGGATGATCCCAAGGCCAAGAAACCCACCCACGTGAAGAGGGTTTCAAGTGTTGGGCTGCAGCTGGACTCTGTGCTCGGGAGGAAAACCGGGAATTTGAAGGAGATTTATACCTTGGGGAGGAAGCTTGGCCAGGGGCAGTTTGGGACCACGTTCTTGTGTGTGGAGAAGGCAACGGGGAAAGAGTTTGCATGCAAATCCATCGCCAAGAGGAAGCTCACGACGCAGGAGGATGTGGAGGATGTGAGGAGGGAGATTCAGATAATGCACCACTTGGAGGGTCACCCTAATGTCATCAAGATTGTGAACGCTTATGAGGATGGTGTTGCTGTCCATGTGGTTATGGAGCTCTGTGCCGGCGGGGAGCTGTTCGACAGGATCATCCAGAGGGGACATTACAGTGAGAAGAAGGCTGCAGAACTTGCCAGGTTGATTGTTGGTGTTGTGGAAGCTTGCCATTCCTTGGGTGTCATGCACCGTGACTTGAAGCCTGAGAATTTCCTTTTTGTCAGTCAAGAAGAGGAGTCCGCCCTCAAAACCATAGATTTCGGCCTCTCCGTCTTCTTCAGGCCAGGTGACCACTTACTTTCTTACTTCTTTAAATGCTATCTCTATATATATAGTTCCTCAGTTCCCTTCTACTGAGCAGAAATACATTAGTGTTAAATACTCTTTGTGGTTGCAAAAACATACTATATATTCTCTTGCACCTGCCTTTTTCCTCTCATCAGAACAAGGTTATTGCCGTTTACATGTGCATTCCAATGTCCAATGACAAAGTTGTCTGGTTTAGTTAGTACGTATCAGCTTCTGCTGCCTATATATCCTTCCTCTCTATTGGAATATACTTACTTGCAGCCACCAGAGAGTCTCTGTCTCTTGCCTGTGTTCATTCATAAGCTCAGGCAGCACTGCATCTCATCATTTCTCAGACATTTTAAATCTGACCCACAACTGATATATGATTTATCCTTAGGTGAAACATTCACCGATGTCGTTGGAAGCCCCTACTATGTAGCTCCAGAGGTGTTACGGAAGCATTATGGTCCGAAATGCGATGTTTGGAGCGCTGGAGTGATCATTTATATTTTGTTAAGTGGTGTCCCACCATTCTGGGACGGTGAGACTCCTTTGTTGCTCTCCTGATTTTGTAGCTTTTGGCCAGTGATTCTTGTCATTGTTCTCTGCTTGCATCTAACATGTATTTGGTCTTGTCTGGTATCAGAAACGGAGCAAGGAATATTTGAACAGGTTTTAAAAGGTGATCTAGACTTCGTATCAGAACCGTGGCCAAATATATCTGAAAGTGCAAAAGATCTTGTTCGAAAAATGCTTGTGAGAGAACCTAAAAAGCGACTCACAGCTCACGAAGTTCTCTGTAAGTATTATTATAACCCAATCTTTTAACATGTTGTAAGGATCTTAATTATGCTGAAACATCTTTGAATGCGTTATTTGATTTTCTTTACTCATCGCAACTCAAAAATATACGCGTTGGATAAGTATAAATAGATGCATATCTTGACTAAAGTGAAGTAAGCATATGGTGTGGTGGTAGGGAAAAGAGCTCAATATAAACTTTGATGTGATGCTTACTAAGTCCTATCAGTCTTTCCCGTCTTTCAGGGCCATCATTAATGAATACCCATGCTCTTCTTTCTTGCAGGCCATCCTTGGGTTCAAGTGGAAGGTGATGCTCCAGATAAACCACTCGATTCTGCAGTTCTAACTCGCTTGAAGCAATTCTCTGCCATGAACAAGATCAAGAAAATTGCCATCCGAGTAAGTTCTTCTAGTCCTCAACTCTTGAAATCCAGCATTTTACATGTGAGATCCAGCAATTGTGGGAAAGTCAAGTGTAATACTTGGTACCTTTATATTGGAATTTGGTTCTATTGGAGAGCAAAATAGGAAAAGGAATTGAGTAACTTCAGCACTTGTACTCTTTTGTAAAAGCGAGTGAACAAATTCCCACTTACTAAAACTACTCAAAGCTTCCCAAAGCTGACAAAATCAACCGAATCTCATCAGGAGATGGTGCTGGAACAATAGTAGCAGCTTCAAGTCCCACCTCTAAGAGCAACAGAATCCGAGACATAGGCCAAGACCACACACCACTAGATATCAACACATTAACAGTGCCATAAATATAGTGGAAATTTTTAGCTTGAAATCATCAATCAGACACAAGAGTTTAGAGTTCCTTTAGGATGCCAATTATCCCACCAAACATAGGTATCCCAACCATTCCTGATAGCACGGAAAACAGAGAAGACTCCAAGAACAATATGCAGGAATAGGAATACTCCAAAAATTTCTCTGCTTAATAATGAAATTATACTTGCTTCAATCCTCCTAATGTGATCAAGGGTGCAGCTACTATTTTAAATTGTACATATTGCAACCATCTGTTTTGTTCCATTACAAGAGAAAGAAGATCAAATAGCATAGTCACAATCATAATGAAGTTGGCAGCCATGTTTAGCAAGCAAACTTTGATGTACATTGACGCATTAGTAACAGTAGGAATGTCCTTCTGAATTGAGGCATGCATGCCTTTTCATGGCGTCATCAGGTGCAGATACAGATATTCCTTTCTAAATCCTATTAGACAACCTTCAAAACAACACGAAGTGTTTAAGCATTTGTACATCGTCTTTTTTTTTCTTTTTCCTCTTTGAATGCCAAAGTAACTTGGTCCACCGAGCTTAGTTTTATTTAGCATTCTATTTGGGAAAGGAAGAAAGGGTTGTCAAGTATTTTGGCTGTTTAAATATGTTCCTCATTAAATGCATGCTTTGATGGTTACACTAAAATCTATTTTCTCTGGGGTGACCTGTTTCAAAGTGCCTAGTTGCTTAGTGGTTGAATAGATTGTCTAGCAAAAATGTTTCTAATTGATTCCACTGCAGGTAATTGCTGAAAGCCTGTCTGAAGAGGAAATTGCAGGCCTTAAAGAAATGTTCAAGATGATTGACACAGACAATAGTGGACACATTACTATGGAGGAATTAAAGATTGGTTTAGAAAAAGTGGGGGCTATTCTAAAGGATTCTGAAATTCATGGGTTGATGCAAGCTGTAAGTGCTAGTCTGGAACTTATGTGTTTGAGCAGGTCCATTTCATGTACACCGACAATGGTTGTTGTTCTTGTTACTGTTTGTAGTCTGTGTTCAAAATCATTTCCTGGTTGGAAGCAATAGATCGCAACCAACCATGGTACCCAATCATTTCTCGGTGGAGCTTAGCAAAGTAGCTTGAGTGTGATTGATCCTCTAGTTTTTCCTTATATTTCCTTAACATTTACTTTCCGAGAACTATCTACTAAACAAATCGCAAACAGTCATTCTTTGGTTCCAACAGGAGATAACAAATTGATAACTTGTCCCAAGGGCTACTTTGGGTTTGGCAAGATTGGCTGTTCTCTTTTCTGTGGCTTTGATCCTGATTAAGCTCAATGATTTTTTCAAAACTTTCAGGCTGATATCGACAACAGTGGTAGCATAGACTACGGTGAGTTCATCGCAGCAATGCTTCATCTAAACAAGGTCCAGAAGGAGGATCATCTCTATGCTGCCTTCTCATATTTTGACAAAGATGGGAGCGGGTACATCACTAAAGATGAACTGCAACTGGCCTGTGAACAGTATGGCTTAGGTGACGTTCACATAGAAGATGTAATACGGGAAGTTGATCAAGATAACGTAAACTTCTTCCCTTCCACTCTGCAAAATTTTCTTGGACACTATATGTGTATTTCTTATCATTTACATTTTTTATTGTTTGCTCATTTTTCTTCTTCTCCTTCTTCTTCTTCTTCTTTTCAGGATGGACGTATTGATTACAATGAATTTGTGGCCATGATGCAAGATTCTGGTTTTGTCCAAAACAAATGACCAAAGGAATAGGTATTCGATTCAGAGAAGTGCTCGAAGCATTAGTACACAATCTCAGTCTTTTGAGAGGACATAGTCAGTAGTTAGTGTTTGTTGGCCAACTTACATGAAGGTGTCTTAAGTTGACAGTATTTGCAGCTGTGGATATTGATGTAAAAAGAAAGCTTCTGAGAGAGGACAAATGGGACTATTTTAGCTTCTTTTTTCTTTCTCTTGTATTTAACATTCTTAGAGTTTTTTTGTTAAAGGTGGATTAGATTGCAAATTTCCAAGTTTAGACACCTTGTTCATAGTAAAGCCTATATATTTTTGTGTTACATCGCTTCTTTTTTTCCCTGCTGCTAAGGAAGTTGTTTTGATTTTTAGCTTTAGCTGAGGCATGGTGTTATCTCGAAAGAGCCATCATATGTGAGCACTATTAATCACAGACTCAAATTTATGTGAACAAATGGAGGACCTGAAACATGGGTTGCCTAGGTTTCCAAGCTCCATTTTGCTGATTTTTTGTTTCAACTGGGTTGTTTCCATTTTGCTGTGTTGATTACGAATCATGTCACAAACAGTTTGAATATATATGGATGACATATGATGGTCCGATTTTGAACATCTTTGCCCCAGGGCTATATGAGATTTTTGGCCTAATGATAGTTCAGTTCGAGCATGGTCGGCCTATTATTAAGGGATAAGCTCTCCCAACCATGGTTATCAGAACCAGACCGGTTTGGCTGGTTTGATCGGTTGGACCGTGATCCGAAGCCCAACTGGGTCTTTAGAGTTGGATTGGACATGAAATTGACTCGGAAAAACCGGCTGCCAATTATTACTGACCCGGTTAACTCAATGAACTGGTCAGGTCACTTTTAAGTCACAAAAACAACATTTTTCCAGCTTTTTTACAAGAACATTATAATATTTAATAAAAACTTTATACTTTTAGACTTTATATTTATTTTTAATTATAGGTAAATATCAATATAAAATAAATTATTAATTATTAATTATTTAATAATTATTATTATGGTTCAGTTACAATGAACTTTTGATTCGAATCTAGTTCAACCAGTAAACCATGACCCATGATCTTTCCTGGATTTGTGTCCGGACCAGTTCTAATAACTATGCTCCCAACACTGATTTTCTTCATTCGCGTGGACTCGTGGAGGGAGATAATGTTCGAGGAGATCAAATACTGAACCAACTTGAACAAACCAACTGTGTAATACTGTCCAATATTACAAGTCGTCCAATACTGGGGACAAAAGGTTTGCCAAAATTCCGTGATGGTCTTGGTACAAAGCACCACGTACTACTGTCCAATACAAGTCGTACCGTCACCGGGGGCTTAATTATGTTGCGTCTATGTCAATTGTCAACAAAGGGTAGGGTTTCCAGTTAACAAGAACGTATAGGAGAGCAGCCATGGCAGAAAAAAACAATAAGTATATGGATGGATTGCTTTTGTCTTGCCTATAAAAGGCTAATAGGACAGAGACGGAAAGCAACCAATGCACACATTGGTTGCCATGGTTGAAGGGTTTCTCCTGTTGTACTGAATATGTATATATATGCTGACAGGCTGCTTGCTAGCTTTGCTTGTACCCTTATAATACAAGGATTATCGAACCCATTTAACCCCCACACACTATTCTTGATGGGTCCAATTATTATTCTAAGGAACATGCATGGATATAGACCTGGCAATCCTTGATGACAGATTGGGTTTGTGTCGGGTTTAAACAGGTTACAAATTCTCAACCTATACCTCACCTATTTAATAATCGTGTCGTGTCGTGTCACCTCGTTTATAATCGTGTCGGGTTCGGGTTAAACCGCAAGTTACCTATTAATTCTAATAAGTCTATAAGTTAGTTTGTAGTTTATCTATTTTATACACTAAAAAAGAAAATATGTATATAATTAGATTTGTTTAGAATATTAAATAAAATTATAAATTGTAGAATCACAATGTGACAATATTTTAAAGCATATATAAAAGTATTTTTAGATAATTTTAATAACATTAGCTTTAAATATTAAATAACTAGTGTATTAAAATAATAAAATATAGAAACCATAAATATAATCGGGTCACAAATAGAGTACCTATTAGGTTGGCGGGTCAACCCACAACCTGACTTGCTAAGTTTTGTATCGTATCGGGTCAAGTTGTTTAACTAAACGGGTTGAAAATCTCTAACCTATATATGCTAATTTTGTGTCGGGTTCGTGTGGTGTTATCGTGTCAAAACCTTCTTATGAGGTTTACATGGATATTAAAACCTTCTCTTCCGGTCCATAGATAGTAAATGAAAGGCGTGTAGCAATCGCTTCCCTTACTGCTGCGCGGTATATGCAAAGCATGAAAGCACCCCATATATACTACTGAAAGCTGCTTCACTCCCATCCATCTTCGGCTCTGTTTGGTACACGCTGGAATCAGAATGAGAATACAAATTTTTACTTTTTTTTTGTTTGGTTCACATTTTGGATTGAGAATCCATTTACTGTGGAATCTCATACCCGCTATTAGCTGGAATTGGACGCTTTAATTTCAGGTGGTATTGGGATTCCGAAAACGGATAAAAAGCTTTATACGTCCTAAAGACAAAATTACCCCTGGTATTTTTTCTTCCTTCCCGATATTCAAGTTCAAACAGAACACCAAACCCTCTTTCATCTCTCTCTTCTCCACCCTCGCCCTTTAATCGACGACCACCCACCGCCATCGCTGCCGCAAGGAGGACGCGCCTTACCAGTCACCATCTTCTACCCAATCGTCACCACCATGAATCCATCTAGTTATCGTCATGGGTAGGTCGCCTAGCCGCCTTCCCTTCCTTCTATTCCTTTCTTTTCTTTTCTTTACTCCTCTCGACTTTCTTCCTCATGAATTTTTCTTTTCGTTTGTTTTGTTCCTTGGGGTGATTTGTTTAGATGATGCAACACTTCTCGAACCTTGAAGCCAGAGTCCAGTATCTCGATTCATCTTCTTCCTCTTCCCGATTCGGATTCGACCCAGGTTTGTATTTTTATTGCCTTTTGTTCTTACTCTTAGCTTGTGATTCTGTTTAGATGGGCTTAGTAGGTAGTCAAATCTCAACCTCTTCTATTTTTAGATGAGCATCCAATAAAGTTATTGATTATAGAACCTGACCCTGTATTTGTCTGGCTTTCCTCATCAGCCAACAGAACTGGACCATGCACTGATACATCCATGTTAGAAACAATTTTAGAATAGATTGTCTTGCTTGTGTTTACTTCAGTTGCCCTGCACTCACTTTACTTTTGGGTGGATATTAACTAACGCCGATGTATAGTTGTTTGCTTATTTGTATCACCAATTTCATTATTGGTACATGAAATGGTATGCCTAATAGAAATGAACAAGGAGTATCTTGAGGTAATGTAGAAATGATTTAGATTGGTGATTGCACATTATATTTGTTACGCAGCAGGGTTATTACTTGATGCAATGGCAAAAATATTCGACCACATGCAATTGCTTTTTTTTGTTTTTAGCAACAGTATTGTTTGTGTTTTAAGTAGTAAGCCAGTACAGTAGCATCTCTTTCTTTGGAAGAGTCTACTTTAGATTCTATGAGCAAAAGAGGGATGTAAAGTAGTGCATAAAGAGGGAGAATAGACAATTGTTTTTAGGGGGGGAATTGATCTGCTTTTGAGCAAAAGTGAAAATTTTCAGGGCAATGCCAGAGAGATAGATGACATTGAGTTGTCTATGACGTGCTAAATGAATTCAACTTTTGACACAATGTGTAGTTTTTGTGCTCTTTCTTATATCTTAGTTTCCCAAGATAATCTATTTGATAGTGGAGAGGAATAAACTACTGCATATATTTTTTAGCACTACTACGTCTCCTTTGAGCCTTTTTAGTGCATTTGTACTTTTGATGGTTAGTTTCTATATGCTTTTGTACTTTTGCATGTTTTAGTATGGAAAGCTCCAGAACCCAATTTTTTGATCCCTTCTATTCTAATCCATGGAAGGTGCATTGCAGCTGCAGAGATTTAAGTAAATATAAGAATAAAGTGTTTTTTCATCCTTGTATTAGACCTCAAAGTTGGAAATCATCCCTCTATTAGATTTTGGCTTGTTTTCATCCCTCTATTTGCAAATTTTGTCTTATTTTCATCCTTGTGTTCGCCTTTTTGGCCTATTTAGAGGAATAAAAACAAGCCAAAACCAATAGACAGAGGGATGAAAACAGACCAAAACCAATACAAGGATGAATTTCAACTTTATGGTGTAACACAAGGGTGAAAAAAGGCTTTAATCCAATAAATATATAGGTCCACCTGTGCAGGTGACTATTGTTTTGTTGATGTGATTGAATCCTTCAATTTGTGCTCAAACATCAAGAGGTCATCAGAAGTTTACAAAGACCGGTTTCTCTCCATGTATGTTTGTCTGCCTCTCGTTTGGGTTAGAACTTGAATCTACTTTTGTCTCTGTTGACGTGCTTTTTTTTTTGTTTTTCTTGTGTCCTTGTTTGAGCAAATAAGGTTCTAGGTTTGTTCATGTAATGCATTTTAATTAACCTTTAAGTAGCGTGATAAGAATGATACTCAAAATTAAGCCTGCAATTGGTTTTAACTTCTGCTTCTTGATACTCATAGCACAACATTTAGCTTGTCCTGTTTCTGTTGAATATATATTGTAAAACATATGCTCAGTTTTATGTTTTTTTTTCTTGCAGTAATATAACATGGCTCTATTAGATTTGGTCCAAAAGAGGAAACTTATGTTTCTATTGTTGAAAAGGCATAAGGATCGAATGAAAAGACTTCTCATTCTTCTTCAATTTGCCTATGCTATTGTAGTTCGACACCATGAGAAGTATGGCCTGAAAGCTAGGTATTTTAATCAAGATGTTGCTCGCACTAAGCATTTAAATCGTTTGATTTACTCAAATAATGTTTCTTGTTTTGAGTTACTTCGAATGGATAGATTTACATTTACTAGATTGTGTGATTTGTTACAAACAAAGGGTAGACTAAGGGACACGAAAAATATGAAAGTGGATGAGCAAGTAGCTATATTTCTAATCATAATTGGTCACCACTACAAAAATCGTTGTGTAAAATTTCACTTCCTGCGATCAGGGGAGACAATTAGTAGACAATTTAGGGTTGTATTAAATGCGGTCATTCGACTTCAAGATTATTTATTCAAAAAACCAGAGCCTATTCCGGAGAACTCAAGAAATGCTAGGTGGAAATGGTTCAAGGTATTTGATCTCACTTTATTAATCAAAAGTAAAGCACATATATGGTTAAAGTCTAAATTTTAATTTTTATTTGTTCCATTTATAGAACTGTATAGGAGCTTTAGATGGGACCCACATACTAGTAAAAGTGCCTGAAACTGCCAAGCCTAGATATCGAAACAGAAAAGGGGACATCACAACTAATCTTTTAGCAGCTTGTTCACAAGATATGGATTTTATATTTGTACTTCCGGGATGGGAAGGTTCAGCTGCTGATGGAAGGATACTTAGAGATGCTGTCACTAGAGAAGATGGTTTAGAAGTTCCAAATGGTACATTTCAAAGTTTTATATTATCCTTTTTTTTCCGGTGCTTAGTCTGTATATTCTTTTAGTTTTGTCTTGGTATAAATTAGGATGCTACTATTTGGTGGATGCTGGATATACAAATGGCAATGGATTTTTGGCTCCATTTAGAGGACAAAGGTATCATCTTAATGAATGGAGGAGCGGCCGGCAACCAACAACATCGGAGGAATTTTTTAATATGAAGCATGCATCAGCTAGGAATGTCATTGAGAGATGCTTTGGAGTGCTAAAAAAACGTTGGACAATTCTGAATCGGCCACTAGCATATCCAATCAAAATACAGAACAAAATTATACTAGCTTGTTGTCTCCTTCATAATTTCGTAAGGAAGACAATGGAAGTGGATCCTTTTGAAGTTGAAGTTGAAGATGAGTTGAATGATTTGACCGACCAAGAGGGTGAAAATGGTGAAATGATTAGAGTAGTGGAAACTTCTAACCAGTGGACTGAGTGGAGAAGAAATTTAGCTAATCGAATGTTCAACGAGTGGAAATCAAGTCAGTCAAACACGATTAGTGTTTGATTGACTAATACAAATAAGATAACGGTGGCTGCATAGGTATGAATTTAAGCTCAAAACTATTTTAGATAAGTTGTCTTCCATCGGGTGATATGCACAATTGTGTATTTTCGGTTTATTTGCCTTTTGTATAAAAACTTGAATTGTTGACAAATTAGAATTGTTGATAAATTATGTGTCTTTTGTATAAAAATTTGAATTTTTATTTTGTCAATGAATTTTAGACTCATTTAAAACTAATATAATGTTTTGTGTTTGACTTTAACATTATAGAGGATAGGAATAAATGACTGGACGATCCGGATAAATGACAATAATGAATGACTTTTTAGTTTTTTAAAAAAAAAATTATTTTTCCAATTTTTTTAGTGATTAATGTTTTTAAGGAAAAAAATTTCGTATAAAAATTTAAAATAAAGACATGAAACGTCAAAAAATTGTCCACAATATTGAAGTTGTAAAATTGAAATATTTTTTTACCATTTGATTATTTGTATACAAAAAAAAACTATAGAATAAAAATTAAGAAATATAAATAAAATGAACATGGGAGTATTTTGAACATTTTAGACTGTTTCCTCATCTATTGAGGTTGAACCAAACACATAATTTGGAATCCTAATCCAATTACAAGCCAAATTAAAAACGTGTACCAAACATGGGTATGGGAATCCAAAGCCTCACATTTAAGATTTGCATTCCCATTCCAATTATGGCGTGTACCAAACATAGCCTTCATATATTTAGCAATTCTAGCACAAGTGCCATTGAAAATTAATTGCAAGAACAAAATTCCTTTTTTTTCGGGTGTTTCTAAAAGTTGGGTTAGCTGTATGAAAAGGTCAGATGTTAACTAAAAAAGTTGGTTGGCTATCCTTTTTTTTCTGATTAGTTGACATACTGCTATATCTTGCTTGTACTATAGAGGTTGGAATGTAAATGATAAACTGAGATGGTAATAAAAATTGAATTAATTAGAAAAACTTTGGTGTTACACTTATTGTAGTGTTGAAATAAAGTATATGTCGTGACTCCTGTTTCAAAGGTACTATGCCATAATCTGGCACCACTTTCGATATAACTAAGGGAGACAATATCCGGGCTCTACTAATTTATTAATTGTAGAATATAAAAATTCACTCAACAAAAACAACTTTCTTATTTAATCTGAAACCCTCACACAATTAAACTAGGCAGCAAGTTGGTGCACCTCACCGTAGTCACACCTTTGGTATTTCTCACAACTGTTATCTTGCTACTTTGCTACACATAATAAAAAAACCCTAACGTACCTATTTATAGGGACTCTGACTGAACAGACAAGACATGACTCCTAAACTGAACCGAACTTGGATTCTCAAAACCCAATAACATAAAGACTTTTAAACCCAAACTAATTAGCTTAGTTTAATATGCCAACAATGTCTCCCTTAGACTAAACTTATAAGTACAAACATGATTCTAACCAATTCCATCAATTGCAAGTGTCTTTACTGCTATTGTTGTTGCAGTGACCAACTCGAACATTACTTGGAACAGTAACATCTTCCTTGAGTCGAACCAAACCTTCAGCTTTACATCATTTCTATGTTTCTTGTCATTCTTGAAGTGATTGTTCCATACTCCATCTTGCTTGCCAAAAAATTCTTATATTATCTCTCGTTCTTTGTTGCTTCAAAGAATATTCTTAATAAAGTTGCTAATGAAAACATTGTTCACTCCCTTGGTTGAGAAAAATTGATCTGCACCAATAAAATTAATTTCTTCAATTTCCTTCCTTTCAATCTCTTTTGGATTTCTCTTCTCTTCTTTTTCAACCTTTGTTAATTTTTCTTCCTCAAACAAAGAATCATCTGCAAAAACCTTCTCTTCTACCTGTTCAGCTACTTGTTTGCCTTCATCGTCTCCTTGGCAAGAAAAATTATTTTCTTGAACCACTAACTCTTCTTTTTCCTCCTTTTGAGAAAATAATTCTTCTACCATGATTCTAGACAACCTGTAATATTCACCATTAAACTTGGAATCTTGATTGTAATCTAGCAGTGACAAATTTTCTATTTCAATTCTTCACAGTCTTCTAATTTCATCAACAAATATATCTTCCATGTGCAAATTAGGAACGAGCAATACAAAAAAGGCGCGCGTTTTGTTGGGGTTTTAGTGCAGATAGTGGGGGTTACCCCCACTATTTGCACTAAAACCCCAACAAAACGCGCGCCTTTTTTGTATTGTTCGTTCCTAATTTGTCGTCGCGGGGGTTGCTCAAACCCCCACAGTTACATCCGTCGCTAATTGTTTGTGGGGGTTTTTGGCCAACCGCCGTGACAACCCCCACTATTTGCATTATTCGATTTGTGGGGGTTAGATTGCGGGGGTTTCAACCGCTGCTATTTGCAATTGGCTCCCACTTCCACAGCGTTTTTTAGGGTTAAAACCCCCCACTATTTGCGTTAAAAATTTAATTTCGTGGGGGTTAAAACCTCCACTATTTGTATTAACATTTAAATTTTATAAATAGCTCAAACCCCCATTATTTGAAGAAATTGAAGACAAATAATAAATTGAAAATCTTTTTTAAGAAGGATTGTAAAACTAATAATAATAACACAAAATTAAAAGACAATTTCAATTCATAAAAGTTGGCAGTAACATGCCATATTACAGAAGCAAAACTCACGCATGAATAGGGCCATGCAAGTATCAAAATCTAGAATTCTAGAACTAAAGGAAGAGAGGAGGTTCCTCAAACCATACCAATTTTGGCCAACAAAATGAAATAATAAAAGTACTACATATATAAATTCTTCTAAGCATTATCATAATTACTATCATCTAATATCCATGTCATCACAAAGTAAATTCTTCTAAGCATTATCAGAATTACTATCATCTAATAATCTCCTTTCAGGGACTTCAAAATAACCACTTGCTGCATCATTTGGCTACGAAAAAGATGGTAACAACAAAATCAAACAAATGTGTTAGTGGGCAAAGATACAAATTATTCATCACAGATACAAATTGTAGCTCAAGGAGGACACTCCCTAGACTTAAGAGATTATTTCCATCAAGATAACCTGGAAATTTGAAAAAAGAACATTCCCAAGCTCCAAAACACACGAGTGAAATAATAATGTAAAAAACGATCACACAGTCATCATAGGCACTTGCAATTGCACGCCAATGATTAATTATATAATATATATACACACATAGGTGACCAATACTGGTTGGTACAAGCACACTATAATAGTACTAAACAAAATATTTCATAGCTCCAGCCCTATGCAACTGTGTTTGTATTACATTATAAATCCTAGAGGAATCATGGTATTCTATAAGTGTAGTCCTATTTCAAGCACACAAGTAGAATGAATCAATGCTTGCTGCAACAATGCCTCTCAATTTGCTCAGTCACAAAATGCTGGTTATTCATATATTTCAATACATATAAGGTCATGCTTCTATAAGAACATAGCATGGAAGCTAAAAAATTCAGAGTACACCTAGAAAACATAAAGCAGTAACACATCACAGAATTGATGGAAATTATTTACCTTAGAATTAGAAGTGCCAAAGATCCCAACAAGCTCGTCAGGTACCTTCCCGTGCATCATTATCATGTATGACTTAAATGCATTATACAATATGTTGTATTTCTCATTACATGATTTGGAGGAGCATACACCAGAATCATCATAAGAACTGCCACTGGAACTAGGAACTAGTCGAGTAAGTCCAAAAGTATTACTTGGAGCAGCGCCCAAACCCAAGTAACGCACTCTTCCCGAGTGCTCCTTTCCTAGCACCTTACCAACGGCAACATTTGGAGAAACTATGCTTTCATCAACAGTACTTTGCGTCATAGCTTGCTCAATCTTTTTCTGAATATATGAATATGAGAAAGGAAAAAGGTTAAAACTAAACAGATCAATATATCCACAAAAAACTTCTCTGCTTTGTTAATTAATTACTTGTGCCTCAATGTTTTAGTTACATTATTACTTGTGCCTAAGGACAATAATCTATTTACATTATTTACAGGGTTGTCTATTTCCTGGATCTTACTAGGGATCCACAAAAAACTTTACCATAGTTTTCCTTTCACTTTAGAGTGAACTGCAGCTCTGTTCAATAAAATATGCCAAATTGAAAAGCAGACATTGAAGATGATGCATCAGAAAAACACAGTTGAAGGAGATAGGAAATCCATGTGATTCCTCTCATCTGTTATTCTGGAAGTTGGCAGAATCAGGATATCTATACAAAAACACTCATTCGTTCACAAAACAAAACATCAACCTCAAATTATAACAAAAGATTCTAGATTATCCTCGGAATGTTCAAACTCATAAGCAAACCCCTACCCTAAGATTAGACCCAATATGAATCTAGAATGTTACAGGGTGAGAACTTTTCAACTAAAAAGGAACAGAACAGTACTTCAACACATAAATTTGCAGGTCTACAACAGTAACCAAGTACCATTATCAAAAAAAAGTAAAATCTGGTGGAAATCATTGCTTTTCTAGAACAAAAACAAAAACCTGAAATTTGTTAACCATGCTTTAGCATCAACTGCAGAAATTAACTTATATTGATTGACACTATTACTAATTACAAATAAGCAAAACAAAGCACAGAGCTCATATTTAACTTACACATATTTCTTCAGCTTCCTCGGTAACATACTCACCATCAGCATTCTTGTGAGTTGCTATGTAGATCTCACCCTGAGAAGGCATTTTATCAGTTTCAGCATACTAGAAAATAAAATTTCAAAAATGTTAAACATAAGCTTATGTTCAATCACGAACAAAAGCCAAACATAAGAGAGGCAATCCAACCTAAACAGAGAGGCACATCAACCATAAACCAAACTGAAACCACACATTCATAGTAGGATTTTAAACAAAACCCAAACAGAAAAGCAACTCAATCAGAGACTAAAACGAAAAAAAATAAAAAAACAGAACTCCAGATTATCAATCCAGCCAAAAAATCAAAGAACCTATCTCGATTCCAACTTTTTTTTTTCAAAATAAAAAACACAAAATACAGACAAAACAGAAGAGAAATCGAACCAGAGAAGAAGAACAAGAGGAAGAAGAGAGGTTTTTAGGTTTTGGTGAGCTGTGGTGGACGGTGGACGGTGGTGCCAGTAAAGAGGAGGGCGGCAAGCGACGGTGAAGGATTTAGCGATTTAGGTTTTGGTTTCGAGAGAGAGAGGGGTTTTTCATTGGGAGGATTTTTTTTTGGTTTTGGAGAGAGAGGTTTTTATTTTTGGAAAATAACAAAATGAATGGTTTTTGTTTGGTTCGTTTTAATTAATTTTTAAAATGGTAAATAGCGGGGGTCGAAACCCCCACAAATAGATCAAAAACCGCCACGCATAGCGGGGGTTACGGTAAGTGCCACAATTTACATCAGTTGTGGGGGTTATTTGCGACCTCCACAATATAACCCCCACAAATAATGCGCTTTTTTGTAGTGAAAAAAGGAATAGTGAAAGATATATCAGACTCATTTCCTTCTCATATGTTTCTCTTTCTCTTTGTTTTCTACCAGAGATGGACTAGTATAGAAAATTACAGTTACTTATAATGGACGAAAACCCATCAAATATGGATTCTGGTTTTGACCCAAATATAAATGTTCCAAAGACAATCATGATAAAAGGTTAGGCTTTATTTTCTTCCTTTAATTAGATTAAATTCATCTATCTCTTTCCACAAAGTTGATCCCTTATATTTTGGATTTTTCTTATTGAGTTGTATAATAGTTTGAATAATACTATTTTTCAGGAAGAGATTGGGATTAGATTGGGTTGAAAATTTTAATGATATAGTATATTTTGCTATGTATGTTGTTGAGTATGCTTTATGCATTTTGTTTCTCCACTGAAACTGAAACTGTTGGCTAGATAATTTTTCCTCTCTTTTTGTATCCGACCCATAACGAATAAAAGAACAATTACAGTCATGAAAAGCTCTATCTCTCTTCCTAGAATCCTTGTATAACTACATCACTTACTATAATTTAGAATCATTGTTGCTACTATAATTTAAGTCAGGTTTTTTCATTTGTAATTAATACTTATCATTAATTTTGATGCAAGAGTCCTATTAATCACGAGAATATCATGAAGAAATTGGAGTTCAAGCTTCTAAAAATTTTATTGAGACTACAAAACTACTTAATCTTCAGCAAACCATATTTAAGAATCGGGAAGAGTTGAGAATTATTGTCTACGATGTTGTTTTTTCACAAAGATGACATTGTTATTAAAAAATTAAAAAAGGGCAGACATATTATCATTGGATGTGATAGAGGGGGAAGTTATCGGGAAAATATGTTAGTGGAGAGTTAGAAAAGAAATGCAGCACCTCGTATTAAAATTGTGAATTTGAATTATAGGGAAAAGAAATCGTGATAAAACTTGGAGAGTAGAGAAAAAGAATGCATCCCATAAACATAAGCCATCCATAGTTATGTTAGGACATTCTTATGCCTATCGCTTTACAAAAGAAGAGATGGAGCACATTGGAGATATGAGTATGGTTGGTGCACCTCCTAGACAAATACTTACATCACTTCGAGTAAGTAATCCAATGTGGCCGGCAGACTTGTGCTTATTTGCTCGGTTTTGTCAGCCTTACCCCTTTATTATCTTTCTCTTTTTAAGCTTCTGGTGGGTGTGGCCAAGTGCCTGATCAAATTCAGCGTCACTTTCTTTTGGGCTAGTACTACGGTGAAACCAAACATATCATTATTTGCATGGAATCGTATTGTCCGGCCCAAGATGCATGGTGCTTTGGGGATCGTGTCATTAATCGTATTACCACTTTCATTCAAGTGGTTGTGGAGATTTTGCACCTGTGAGGATCACTTGTGGCAGAGTTTTATCTATCGAAAGTGTGTTGTTGATACAAACGCCATGCAACCCTCATTCAGCTTCTCTCAGGGTCCTTTGACTGGTCTTTTATCCGGTGGTCTCTTGCTGGGGGTTGGGGATGGTCGTAAAATTCATTTCTGGAGGGAACCATGGTCGGCTGCCAGGTGTCTACAGGCTATTTATCCTTGGCTTTTTGCGGTGTCGCAATTTCAGGATTCATCCCTCAGGGAAGTGTCGCTTGCTGCTTATCTGCAACAGCGATTCGTCCCTGCGTGGAGGTGTACATTGCGTGCCTAGGAAGAGACTACTTATGTACAACTGCATACGCTCCTCTCCCAGATAGATTTCAGTGATGTGAAGGAGGATAGTTGGGTCTGGTCAAGTGACACATTGGGTTCTTACTTAGTCCGATCTGGATATCACTTCCTACGCCGTCCGGTGGTGGCCCTAACTCCTTAGCCGTTGGTATGGTTTTTTGTTGCACCACCCAAGGTGGAAGCTTTCCTTTGGCTCGCGCTCAATACAGGTTTGGCCACTAGGGGATGCCCTTATGCATCGTGGAGTTCTCCTTGGAGTTGATGCCATTTGTCTCTTCTCGAGTGCAATTGAAACCATCCCTCATCTTTTCTTATATTGTTCAGTATCTACGTTCTTGTTGCAACACCTGTGTCATTGGTGGGGCATCCCTTGGGTGGCACCAAGCTCACTTGCTGAGTGGCTGCCTCAATGATTGTTTCTGGCTGGTGTATCCTCTGCTCGGAAGGCCTGGCTGTGTGTTGGTTTGGCAGCTTTGTGGACGATTTGGTTGTTTGGTAATGTTGTTGTGTTTGACTAGACTAGTATGTGAGTGGAACGCCTGTTTAATCTGGTGGTGGTTCGGGCCTTCTGTTGATTCAAGGCTACACACCCAACCTTTTCGTACTGATACACACCCAACCTTTTCGTACTGATAGAGAATTGTGTGATTCTAAGATTAACACATAATCTGGTGGTGGTTCGGGCCTTCTGTTGATTCAAGATTATGTGTTATTGTGTCTGATAGAGAATTTGTTTTGATGAATGTTATAAAATGGTTTTCTAAAAAATCACAAATTTATTATGTATATGCATATTGAGAAAAATATATTGGCAAATTACAAGCCTCATTTTGAAAGTGGGAGTGGATGGGATAATTTTTTATCTAATTAAACAAGTGTGATAAATTCTCCTACTAAAGTATCGTTTGATGAAGTTTGGAAAATTTTTCAAGGGCAATATGAAAAGTGTGCAACAGTTTTGAGTTACATTCAAAAGATTTGGCTTCCATTCAAGGAGTAATTTGTCATGGACTGAGAATTATACACTTTTTAGTTATCAAGTCTCTTTAAGGGCAGAAATTTCACATGCAAAAGCTAAAAGAATATCTTCAAGTTTCAAATGGTGGTCTTCGCAAGGTGAATGAAAGAATTTGTTATGCAATTGAAAATCAAGTTCAAGAACTTAAAGCAAGACTTTCTGTGGAGAGGATCTATGTTCTACACAAATTTTGTATTCACTTGCATAAAGAACTTCTCACTTGTGTGTCTGCATATGCTTTTGAGGAGATTTTCAAGCAATATGAAATGGCTTTTTTGGACTCTCTTACACTTGAATGCAGAGTTCATTTTACAAAAACAATGGGGCTTTCTTTGTACACATAGAATCAAGATGATGAATAATAAAATATTGAAACTTGATGATGCCTATCCACAATGAAGAATTGATAATAGATCTTTTGTTGTAATTGATAGTGATGGAAATGTTCAAGGTGAATTATTTGTCGAACTTCTGCAAGGATTGGAAGCCAAGTATCATCAGCTACCAATGAGTGTGAAAATGTTTCATTTCTTGAACCTATATTCATACTCATAAGGATTCTTCATTAAGTACAACCAAGAGAAAGAAAGTGTCTTCCACAAAAGGAGATCCTACTGCATTTGAAAGAGTAGAGAAGTTTAAAAAATGCAATATTTGTAAAAATCCTGGGCATGATTGTCGCGCTTGTCAAAAAAAAAAAAGGATAATACCCTATGTTGTTGGTGGGATTGACCTAAATACAATACCAAATTCATAATCTGGTATTGTAACAGCCCGGGTAAAAATTTGGTTTTTACCCGGACTGTAAAAGTCTTTTTACAGTGATTTACCGAAAGAATTAATCTTGGGTAATTAATTCAAGGTAAATAGAGCATCGTTTTTCGTAATCGAGTCTTTTCCCGCGCTTGGGATTTTTCGGACCTAAGATGGTATTTTTCGGGTCCCGGAATCCTCTGAAAAATCACACCGGAAAATAACTAAAGGGGGTATCAGTTATTTTCTGGTACGGTCTGGACACGACTTACCTGTGTGATTGGGTTTAGCAGCCGCCTACCTGTGATGCTCGTGATGGTCTTCTCCTGTTGTGCCTGTGAAGGGCTTGTGACGCCCGTGACGCTTTTCTTTTTTTTTTTTTTGCATGATGAAGCCATCTTCCCCATGTCCTGCACACACCACCATCACACACCACCAACATTTCCTCTTCCTCCAAACCCTGCAACCTTTCATCTGCAACCCATCCTCTGCAAACACAAATAACCCAGTAAACCAAAATCAGTAAAATAAAAGAAAGAAGAAAAAAATACACACAACCCGAGACCACCACCAGCCACCATCTTCTCCTTTCCTCTCTTCCTCCTTCTTACTGCCGCTGCAACCACAAGACGACGCCGCCACCGACCGCCTGCACCAACCCCCAGCTGCCTTCCTTCTTTCCCCTCTCCTCCTCGCCGTCCTCCTTCTGCACGTGTAGCAGCCGCCGCTGAGGACGCATCGCCGCCGCCTTGCTCGTGCCTCCTCTTCGCGTCGACCTTCATTTGCAGATCCACCGGCTGCTGCCTTCCTCTCCTTCCTCTCCTCTCCCTCGCAACGCCGACCGCTGCTAGCCGCCACCGTCGCTTGGAGACCCGACGCGACGACCCGAGCAGACCCGCTCCTCCTCCTTCGAGATCCGTCGCGCCTTCCTTTCCTCACGCCGCTTATCCCTGCAGTTGCCTCCGTCGCCCCTCCGCCGAACTGTGCCTCCGTTCGCCTTCCTCGTCGCGTCGCACCACCGTTCGCGGCCAACTGCCAGCAGTCGTCCTTGCCTCGCAACTGCAACGCCCGAGCCTAGTACCGTCGAGTCTTGGTGAGTTGCGCGCTTGGTCTGCTGACTGGGCCGTGATGCTTGGCCCAGACCTTCTATTGGGCTGAACCAAAGGGCCTGCTCACTAGCTTGCATTATAGACTTTTGGGCTAACAAATTTCTTATATACATGGCCTGATTATATTAACGGGAACTAGTGAGTAATAACAAAGACATATATATTATTTACATATGTAATCTGGAAGAATTAAATAAATATGTGGCATACTACATTATTATTAATAAACACACGTATATATATATCTAAATATATCATACACTCAGAGATATAATTTGGGTATAGTATTTATGATATGATGGTAAATACCTTATGGAAAAATATAAGTTGAGTTAAATAAATATAAAAATATTTTTGAAAGGGGTATATATACTATGAAAATATTTTGAAAAAGTATAAATATTTTATGTAAATAATTTAGAATATATATATATACATATCTTCCTAGAAAAATTACTTTATGATGATTATATTTTTGGAAAACGATAAATTATCTTCATAAAAATATTTAAAAGAGAGTTTTAATTAAAGTATGGTACCGAAATTATATTCGGATGTACGTACGGTATAATATTTTCGGTAAAAAATGATAATAAAGGATATGAACCGGGATGGGTGTATTTCGCAGTATTGGCATCATAGTATACCGATTATGTGTATTTATGTGAGCAGCTTGTTTTGTCGTATAGGTTTGGATATCGGGCAGTTTCCCGAGGAGCCGGCTTGGGACCGGTCGTTATCTTCAGAGTTGAGTAATCGGCCAAGGTGAGGATGGATTTCCTTCAATATGTGCCTATATTACTCGGTTGTTGTGTTGATGATTGTTGCACTGTTGTTGATGCATTTGCTGTGGTTTGTTTCGGGATGTTTATCCTAGTGTCTTGATTGTTTTTGGGATGTTTATCCCCATGTTGAGTTTTGGATATTTATCACTGTGTCTTTTTGGTATAAAGTATAATGGATTAAATAATAAAATGTGATAAGGATGTCGATCCTCGGTTTTGGATGGGATGTCTATCCCAGTATTTTGGTTAGGGATGTTGATCCCTGTGATTTGGTTTTGAATGATGATAATATAATTGTCACGTGGTAAGTAGTGGTACGACTCGATGGTTTAAGACTGTTTTGTGGTGGCCATGACCTGGGTTACTTGTGATAAGCATGTCTATGCTTGGGATGTCTATCCCGTGATTATATTTGGGATGTCTATCCCTAGGTTACTATTTTTGGGATGTCGATCCCTGGGCTCTCTTGGATTTGGTCTGGCACCCGAAATATGTTGATAACCAGGTCTGACCCCTAGCTTATCCGTGACGGGGCCCGAAAAAGATAAAATTGGAAATTGAATTTTTATTTGAGTCTTTTTGGTTTTGGACCAGTTTTGGGTCGAGTCATTTGGTTTGGTGAATTTTGGCGGTTTTTGCTTGTTTTCGACTTGAGTAATTTTAGTGTTGCATATTGATCGCCTATCCATGATTGTGAGCACTTCGGACTCACCCCTCACCTGCGGGCTTTCATCCCGTAGGTTGAGTTATTTGTGGTTCAGGTTTGATGCATTCCAGACAGGCTGCGGCGATATCCCTTGGACAGGGCTCGGATCCATAGTTTGCCTCAGTGTCGCATACAGTGTCTTTGTGAGTTTTTAAGTCTTCCGCTGTGCTGATTATTTTTTTGCTGGGCCATTGGGCCGATTATATCATTTGATGTCTCCGGGGTTCGGGTGACGTGTAGTTGTTGATGGGACGAAGGGCCACTTTCATATTTTTGTTTTGGGCTGTTGAGCCAGAATTTCTGTTGTATACACTGTATGCTGGGCTTTGTTTGGTCAGGTCGTTACAGTTCCGGCACGTGTTCACTGTGTACGGTAAATACGGGACGGGGCGTTTCAGGTATGTTGTATTTTTTACTTTTTTAGCAATTTATTTATTTTATCCGTAAAAAAAGTTTGTTTAATGTTCTTTATTTTCTTTTTAGATATGGCACAGTAGAGGATGAGCATTGTGGTCTACTATATATTTTTATTTGAAAGATGTCATTTTGAAACAAGTCTAACTGTGTTTTTTTTTTTTAGTATAGCACTATCGCACTAGAAGATGAGCATTGTGGTCTATTATATATTTTGTTTGGAAAATGTCATTTTGAAACAAGTGTAACTTCTCATTTATGATATTTGTTGATTATTTTTGTTTGAGGATATAGTATAACTCTTTTATTTATATTTTAGTTTGAGAAAATCCTATTTTACAATAGGTATAACTCTTCTAAGATTTTATATATATAATCTTTTTCAAGATTTTCTCTATTGTGTGAAGATTTGAATTTGTGGCCCCTTTATTTACTTTAGAAATTTACATATTAATTACTAGCAGCAAATTATATTAGGCTACTTTGTATTTTTATCATCCTATGAAACTTTCAATTTTTTAAAAAATATATTATATATTTATTAGAGTAGTAAAGTTATAATTTTACTGGGTAGAAATCTTATAACTTTATAAGGTCAATTTATTGTTTTATTATCTTGTGGAAATATTTCCTTTTTTATTGAAAATTAGTAGGTTTTAAATTCCTTTTGTGTTAAAAAAAAGAAAATTACTTAATAATTATTGACACAAAAACAAGCATGTCCAAAATATTTTTAATACAGAAATATACATTTTATCCACCCAACCCAGAGGAAGAAACATAGTTACAAAAAAAAAAATTGGAACAAGTTTGTTTAAAGAAAAGGTATACATGTCAACCAAAACAGATAAGTGGAGATAATATTTAATAATAGTAATAAAAAAAGCTTTGTCATTATAAAACCTAAAAAGTGGGGTGGAGTACATTTATAATTTATAAACTAGTGTAGCGCCAATATCCCAAAACAAAAATTTTCCACCCCAAATTAAGTTTATATTGATGTTGGGATGCGAGAAAAATAGATGAACGGTAAGTTGTGGCTTAAGAATTCTAATTACACATCATGCCTTGTATTGGTATCGAGGGATCCTTTTATGTATAATGCAGACTCTCTAGGCCCATGTATAGGTTTCAAGCCTTATACTTGAACCGAGGTCTCTACCATACTAGGCGCCGTGAAATCTTTTCACTGTGTCAACTTTACATACTTGTTAATGTGATTCAACATACCCAAAACAAAACATGTTCAAACTGATCCTTATTTAATCGAGATCATGTCCCCCTTGGTGGTGCTCTGGCCGGTATTAGTCACATTGCCACTAATCAACAAGTTGCCCATGCGTTCACCTTTAAGAGTTCATTCTTTACCAAATTAAATTGTTTACTTTTAGATCGCATATCCTCACCATTTATGTACATTGAAGGGATTATAATAAGCATGTATGCATGTACTAAAATAGTGACACTGGGTGGGTGGGTGGGTACAATTTCTACAAATTCTTCCCTCTTCCTGTTTCTAAAATGGAAGAAACCATATATAGGTTGCCCTTCTTTTTTTCCAATCCATTCATTAATTAGTAGAGCCTTATTTTTCACCAAAGGGGGCCTAAATCGCATGATACTTGACCTAACATACGCACCATCATTTTCATTGCACCTGCAGAACTTTCTCACCTGTCCAAACACCCTGCCAACCTTTTGAAGGCAGAAGTGTGAGTTAGAAATTAAAAAAAGGTGTTTGTTAGTTTGGTCTACACAACTGGCACACAACCCCCCAGTGCATTATTGTCAAAAGATAAGAGAACAAATAGCCATAATTAGTGGTAAGCTACATCACCAACCAATGCCTGTGTCAACTTCACTGTTGCATCATCAAGTGGACCCTTCCATGCATCCAGTTTCCAAACATCGAAATAAGGGAAGGCCAAGTGTATGAAATTCGCTGGTGGATTGCAACCCTCAATGCCTCAAAAGCTTTTTTCTTGCATACCTCTATCCCTCTGCCATCTATCTATATATGCTCAGTTGGCACATACCACAGCTGTGGTGTGACATGCAGATAGCAACCAAGTACGACGTGCATTCTGGCTTTTGTATCATGACAAATTAATTAAGTCCACCCCATGTTAGTGTAATTGTCAATACAATAAGGACGTTTTTGATCAAACATATCATATGTCCCACTATTTGTTTTAACAAATCCCAACGAGACTGGCGAATGATCACCACACAAGTAATTGGCCTGCGCTTGCAAACGAGAAAAAAAGTTGCACCTGGATGAGATATAAATAATTTTGGTTTAGATAAGGTAGCTAGTTGGGGCTAAGTGTTCCAGTTTAAGAGGCTTCTAGAGTTTGAAATTCTGGGAATACACAGGTCAGGGAAGCCAATTTATTTCCCTATATGGATTAATTTAAATTCGTTAATGTTCCTTAAAGATAGAGCAGTCTAAGATACCAGGGGATAAGCCCAAAATAAAATTATTTAGTAGAGTGCGTAGTTATGAATAATATTCATTCGTAGCATTCATGAAATTTTAGATCAAATAATAAAGACTAATAGAACTAATTAATTTTGATCAATCTGTAGAAGCTGGCTAAGCATGGTGGTTTATTTGGGCCCTCCTCAACCTAAACTTTTATGTATAAAAAAAAATTAATTTTGATCAATGAAAAACATCATTGTTTTCTTTTAACCAGATTAAATTTAATTTAGATGAAATAGAATTTTTAAAATTTGCAAAACATAATACTTTAGTTTATGGTAATTAACTAGAGAAAACGGGAAGTCAAATCCCTATAAACTATATTTTTCGCAAAAATTAATGTTGTTCTCTCTATTTTGTTTTCAAGAAAATATTAGAACATTTCAATAATTTATAAAGATAATCTACGTTGATAAGATGTCCGCTTCAGTTGATTATCAATCTATATTTGGCATAACTTATGATTTCAATAATTTCTTTGGAACTTCAAGTCTTTTCGACTTAGATTTATTAGTTATAATTAACTCATGATTTGCTAATTAAGTCATGAGTCTGAAATTATTTATTTCACAAGGCAATAAAGACAATTCAAATTGTGTCTATAATTATAGCTAACGTTTCTTTCTTATCTTACTATCTCAGTCCTTATTTGTTTTCTTATGCGATGGGTCCCCTGAAAAAAGAAAAAAAACTAATAAAGAGTCCCTCTCTCAACTAAAAATATAAATGAAACATAAAAAAGGAAATGGATGAGGTTTAGTGACGCCACTCAAAAGACATAGATTGCCCTTGTCTATTTGTGGATTAAATGCATGGATGAGGGATTCAAGACATATCAACCACATTAAGTATTTTTGGGTTATAAATACCAAAATTAAAATTTTATAACCTTTTTTTAAAAGAATCAAAATCAAATTTCATATATGAACTGAGTTAGAGAAAGACTCTAACAAAAGTACAACCAAAGCTCATAGAAACATACAAACAAAACTAAGAGGAGAATTTAATTCCCCGAAAACTAGATAGAAATTGATTTTCACAAGAAAGATTATGGTTTCTAAAGGAATTCAATTCACAAAACCACGTCAGTAAATCAGAACAAATATCAGTAAACACACCATCGGGGAGCGAGAAAAATGTCTAGGATTCCCTTAAATATACTTTGCATAATGAGCATTAGTGTAATCATAATTTTGATGTACTAAATGCTAACTCCAAAATTCATGGCTATTTAATTTAATGGCAAAACGAATAGCAAAGGATTCTAACACAATGAAAAAAAAAAAGTAGTAAATTTGTCATTTTCGAGTCGGGGGAGTAGACCATGACAAAGATCTTCTTTTTTCGGGGCCAGCTGCAAAGAGTTCCTCGCTTTTGCAGATTTAATGCAAGTTTTGTTTGATTTATAGACAATTAGTGGATACCATGATTTCTTAATTGTTCAAGACCGCTTACCCTTGGAGATGAAGAAACTTTTGCCGCTGAGATATTTCCTTCTCTTTGGCTTGAGTCGGGCTTTTGGTTGTAAAGAGATACTTTAACCATCTGATAAGAACATTAGACAGTTACAAGGAGTATCTTCTCTAATAAAATCGACTTAACTTAATTCGCGTTTCCATGCTAAATCGTAGGTTAAATCCATATACAGAACTTAGAATTTCAAACTCCTCCAAATAATAAATTCAATTGTAAACTTTTGGATCACCATTATCCAGAAACAACTTTCGGATGTCTGCCATTGAATTTTCAATGATTGGTTTGTTTCTAAGCATCTCAATAAAGGCAAACAGAAGTGGTAATTTTAATTAACAAGAATGATAGCTCAGAAATAGTAAAATTAATTATCTCTGGAAAAAAAGGGAAAACCCCCACGAAGGAAATGTGACTGTGTGTGTGCAATGCCAACCTCTGGCTTTTCTTTAATTAATGCTCTTTTAGCTCCATCCCCCCATAGGATATCTATTGCCTTTTAAAGGAACCACATTTTCACTTTTTTATTTTTGGATTTGCCATGTGCCAGCCTTAAGAAGATGGAAAAAGATTTGCATTAATGGCCCAAAATAGGTGGAGGTAGTGTTAAAAAAAGCAAGGAACCACGTGTCGGTGGATATGTGTTTGAAAGAAAAGACACCACTAATCCACGCTGAGGTGTCATTACTGAAAGATTCTACACGCACACGTGGCAGGGGAGGAATAAAAGGGTGGTTTTTGAAAAGAAAAGAAAGTGTAGTAGTAGTAGTTGTGTGTGATATCTAAATCGAAATCTAATCTAATCCGTTAGGACATATATATATATAAAGAAACTTAACTAGTAACTAAGAAAGTTTTGTCTGATGTCCGCGCAAAATGCAAAAAATGCAGGCCCTCACAGGGTCACGTCCCTGTCACGTGGATTGCCCTGTCTTGGCCGGCACCGCCCCATCTCTCGGATTTTTTCAGGGAAAGAAAAAGACTATAAAGGACCAACCCCCTCCCCCTCATTATTATTAAATGCTTTCACTTATATATATACTTATACATATATAGAGTCTGTCCAAACATAATTATGCCATTGCCAGTAGTGCTACATCTACTGTTGTCCATTTATGGGTCTTTGATCAACTGCTTCTTTTCGCATTACGCAGTATGATGAGTTCAAAATAAAAGAGACATTATGCAGTATGTTTCTTTTCTAAAAATATTAAATGCCGGTTATGACATAATTACGGTATTAAATCATTAGTTTCTCTTTGTTTTTTAAAAACTCATGAGTTTCTTGACTGTATTTAAGTTTTAAACTAAATTTTCTTAAGCACAAAAAAGGGTTAACTGAAAACTTAATATAAAAAATTGAGGGATACCATCATACCAAAACACTGGATTTAAAACTAAAATGATATTTAGAAGGAAAAGCTAGTATATAAATGTACTATAAGTTTTTCTCTTCTCTATTTTTTTTTTTTTCATCTTTATGGCATGCATTCCAGATTTCATCATATGGGGATACTTAGTTTTCATCACATTGCGCACTCATCATAAGCAAAATGATATATTAATCACAGTTTTTCTTGTCTAGTTACGTTAAAAGGACAAGTGTCATGGTGCATCGGATCCACTACCTAGGTGAATTATTTGTAGACAGTACTATATTGTGCTAGTCTAAAAATATGAAACTATGTCTAAGGTTGGTGAATCAACATCCTCGAAATAGCATGCATGTACCGCACTAAGTGGGGATCGTTTCCCATTGTGTACGTGCAAATATATAATAACTCAATAAAGATGTTAACAACATTCTTCCCGGTAGCAAAGGGAGCAAGATTCGGATGCAAAAAACTTTTTTTAAAAAAAAAAATCAGAGAAATGCAAAAAAAATCAAATGTTATACATCACCATTGACACATTCTACCATAATACTAGAGAAGCTTTTAAGATATTCATGAAATTCCTAGTTTTCTGGGTCAATAAGAATTAGCCAGTTAGCTGTTGTCTATGGAATTGCTTTGGTGATTCTTCCATTCTATCGTATAGTTTTGCAAAATTTTTAAAATGATGTCAAGAAATGTCATCAGAAATTATTGTCGAGGAAACAATTAAAAGTATAAATGAGAAAAATAAGATATTCATCGTATAAAATTATGTTTACTAAACATAGTATAGGAAAAATCATCTAGATAAAAATAGACCCTCTGAATTTTGGATTCTTTTACCAATTAATTTACAGAAAATTATAATTTTAAAAATATAGGTATATTAAAAAATTTACTTTTTCTCTTGATATCCAATCTAGCTCCTAGAGTATATGTAATTGACAAAATGAAAACGTAATATCGGATCCATTATTGGAAGCGTCATCGCTATAAGACATGCAATAGAAATAAACTCCTTAATTATCTCTCACCCAATACCCCTATTCCTATTTCTCAAAAAAGAAAAAAAAGTCATTCCTGCATATATAACGTAAAAATAAAATAAGGGTATGGAATTTAAGAGATTACGTAAAAGATTATCACACATAAAACTAAAAATCACTCTTGCATCCATCTTTCACGTATAGTGTAGGTGCTGTCATGGCATCATCTGCAACGCTGAGGACGTGGGATCCTGGAAAACCGGTGGCAATATGTTTCACTAGTTGATAGCCATTGCTGGTGTGTAACTGATTTATGACTATATTTGTACATATTTCTAACCATCAATAAAGTATCTCACAACTCGATCAGTATAAAAAAAAAAAGATTATCACACAATTTCATAGGTGGAATCTAATTACAACAGAAAAATGAAAGTAACTGTGGTCTTTTTCACAAGAATGAAAAAACTGAAGTTAAGTGTGGGTTGATCCTTAAATATAAATACTGTAAGGAACGGTACCACTTCCGGGCAAAGGACTGGGACCAAAATTTTAGACATACAACGAAAAAAAAACAATCTGTATCACTATATGACGTATTTGAAAAATGTAAGAGCAAATGAATTATAATCAAATTGCACGGCACCAACTTTGTATTGGTTCCAGTGGAGAAGGGCTGGGGTCCCTTAAGTATCAATCAGGGTTTAAGTTTTGGTGATGTGAATGGAGCATGCACAGTTGGTACGGTGTCCACCTTAACAGGTGCCGATCGAAGTCCGGGAGAGATTAATCTCGTGTC
The DNA here is from genome assembly GCA_028386065.3 of Turnera subulata. NCBI lineage: Eukaryota > Viridiplantae > Streptophyta > Magnoliopsida > Malpighiales > Passifloraceae > Turnera > Turnera subulata. Next base: position 95,761 of record JAKUCV010003119.1, on the reverse strand, counting down.
GACGGGGATACTCTTCCGGTATAAAAAAAATCAAATTTTATTCTCAACAATAACGACTCACCGTAAAATTTCGAGTACAATAACTTTGGACGGAGGAGCGGATCCAAGAGCAACCAGCGGGGCCAGGCTCCCTTAGATTTTTTTTTTTTTTTGTCGAAAGCTCCCTTAGATTTTGATTCTTACTATGTTACAACAAAAATATTATAACAAGATGGTTAATTTAGAGATTTGGCTCCTTTGTCAGAGGCATGAGGTTTTTGGTTTTAGCTATATTTTATCCTCCAAAATTTTAGTTTCAAAACAATTCATCGCCTAATTGTTTTCAGCAATTCACCGCCTTAGTTCAATATCAAATCACCATCTTAATTTTAATCTAAAAATAAATCACCACCTAAGTCTTTTTCTCAAAAATTTGCCACATGAACTCTAGTTCAAAAACAAATTATCACCTAAATTTCTTTTCTTGACAATTTACCACCTTTCTTTGAAGGAATTTTGTTCAGACCCACAAGGTAAAGAACTTTGTTCAGACCCACAAGGTAAAGTGTATATAATCTAAATTACCTTTAATCTTGTGTTCTGCTTTCTTGCTAATTTCACTCTAGTTTGTTTACCAAACACACGTGTTCACAAAATCTCAAAATTTCATTTTTATATCCATCTAGCAAGTTCTGTTTCTTCAATAGAGATAGTCCTTAGTCATTCATATGACAAAGATGCAAATACCACAACTGAGACTAACTTAAATGACTGCTCCCTGATGCAACCGCAGCTTCCCCTAAAGCCATGGTACCTCGAAGAAAATACTTCCTAGATTCTAACTTATCCTTCATAAGTATACCACAGAGCCTTTACACACTTTTAGGATCCCATCTTCAAAATGAAGCTTGTATCGTTGATCATTCAAAGTTGAAAGAGAAATTAAATTCTTCTTCATTTGGAGAATATGCCAATACTCAATGCTTATAACAACACCATCAAATATTTTTTAACTTGATGTGATTGACCCCTTCCACTAACGATGAATTATTATTGCCTAAAAATATAGTCTCATTCATATGTTTGTATATAACAAACCAATGCTTATGAGAACACATATGAAATGCCGCACCTGAATCAAGAATCGAAGAATTTTGTGCATGATTATAACCTACAGACAAAACTTCTCCTGCTCCATCACTTTCATCAGAATTGATGCAAGTGTTGACAATGTTCGCAGAACTCTCATCTTTCTACTTCCCTTTATTTTTCAATGTTGGACAAGTGTATCTCAAGTGGCCCTTCTCTCCACACTTAAAACAAAATCCGTTCGTGGCTCTAGACTTCGACCTAGCCTAAGATTTCTTAGAGAAATCCTTATATTTGTTCTTTCCCTACTCACCAAGCCGTTCTGTTTTTTTGGAAAACTCTTTGTCAGCTCCTCTGATTTCAACAAGTTACTGACATCATCCAGCGTAACACTTTCTTTTCCATATAATAATGTATCAACAAAAGTCTAATAGCATGGTGCTAACGAACATAACATAATCAAGGCATGATCCTCTTCTTCAATAATTATATATATCTATATTCTTCAAATCCATAATTATTGAATTAAACTCATCTAGGTGAGTTCTAATAAGTGTACCTTCTTTCATACGGAGAGTGTACAGCTTCTTCTTCAGGTAGACCGATTTGTCAGCGATTTAATAGAATACTTGACTTCCAATTTCTTCCATGCTTCTTACGTTGATGTTGATGACTCATTCTCGCGAAGCACACTACTGTGAGAACCCGACTCAAAATCACTTGGGCCTTCTCACCTTTCCCTTTACACTTTCTTCCTCTAGTCAATTCCATGTCAATGGAGTCGCTACCCATATTTTATTAAGGATAAAATTTAGGGAAAAACCTTCGAATGACTCCTTTAGGCAACTGATCATAACGAACCAAAGACATGGGATTCGGGGGTTCGTCATGGATGGGAAGGTGTTAGGCATCCACCCATGTTGGGTCGAAACCTTGTGCAATTGAAGAACACATGTATGCCTTATGCAAGTGTGCAAGTGTGGAAACAAAGCACGTAATGATAAAAGAAAACTGAAACAAAAAGGAAAATAAAAATATTTGGGCTTGAGTCTCCACCACTAGAGACAACCTACGTACCCCGACGACCGGATTCAAAGCCCACGTAGTTCTTATCATGGCATCACAGCACTCACATCATCAGCATCATCATATCAAAGCAGCAGATAATCGAGAAAATTAGAACGAGTTACCTCTTGTAGCCCTCCTCTCACTCCTATGCGCTTACCACTCCACAATAGAATTTTGTCTGGACTTCAACAGGGAATTTGGGGCAGAAGGAGGCCGAACTGGTGACTGGTCTAAACAGCAAAGTTGTAGAGCTACTTCTTAGCTTTCCAGAGACATCAAGATTTCAGTAAACTGATGTCTACAACTCCAGATATGGCTGAAATACTGAGACTGCCTCCACTGGATTCTTCCTCTCCGGTTTAGCACTTCTTCTCCAATAGTTTGCTTCAACTCGCCTCCTTCTTCTTCTCCTCTTGATCTCCTGCTACCACTGGCTCCTTGCTACTCTTCTCCACGAAATTTCTCCAGAGTTTCTGCCTATAGAAATATTTCTAGGCTTGGAGAGGTAGAGTTTCTCCAAGCAACAAAGCTTATAGGGGTGTGTGTGTAATGAGTGATTGATATTTTGAAATGTGAGTAGGAGGTCCTATTTATTGTGTTTAGGGTGTGTGAGGGCATGGACTAGCTTAATGACTGAGGTTACAGCCAAAAATCTGGGCGAAAACCGTGTAGAATCAAATTAGGGGCGAAAATCGGAGGAGAATCGCATTTCTGGGGGTGCATGACCGCCAGGGCCGGCGGTCATCCCGCCATGGCCGCCCGGCACCTCTGCGTTTCCCCGTTCTTTCCTTTTTTGCACCCGATCCCCCTAATTCCTCCATGATTTGATTCCACCGTGTAATTAACCCCTAATCAACCCAGAATCACCTCTTTTCTTGATTAGCACTCCCCCTAATTATCTCCTAATTGATTGATTACACATTAAGTTCCCATTTCATGTCCAGATCATACCAAAGACACGTTTACTATCAAGGGATGATTTAACTCTGATTTTCGATGAAAATTAGAGCTAAAATTAGTCTGCAAGTAATGTGTTTATGGGTTACTCAACTCTTGAAGGTCCACATTTCATTAACTTAGGCCCTCAAATTCATACTTAACCCAAAAATAAATCATCTCATTATGATTGGGTTAGAATAAACAAGAAAGCCCAAATAAATAAAATGGGACAGTATTTTAATGAACTGGACTTTAGTATATTTTTATCCTAAAATTAAATCATCTCATTAATCCTAAGGTTCAAACATATAAATCCCAATTCATAAAATATACATTCCTCTAAAATAAATTCCAAATGTGCCTTAGCTAAACACTAGATCATCTCATTAATCTTATGGTTCCAGCCTATCTAAAATCTAAATTAGAGGAATATTCATGCGTCAAATTTGGGTGTTCACAACTACTAGTGACACATATGAAAATCGCACTCAAAGCCTTATCCTTTTGATCTGCCTTCACAATATCTATTCTACCTCCATGAAAATTCCCATCATCTGCTTTCCACAGTCCTTGCAATGTCAGAGAAGACCTCATTCTAATCTTCTAAAGACTAAAGCTAGATCTTCAACAAATTTCTCTATCTTATACTTTGCTGAAACTTTGCTGAAGAAGATGATGAATTCAACATGTTCATAGCCTAGACTATGAACCCAGAAAAACAACTCCAACCTATAGTTCTGCTACCAATTGTTAAGAGATCGCGGTTATTTTCACATACAATCTAGCACTCAATGAGAAAGAAAAGTAAAATGACATAAGGATTTAATGAGTTTTGGCCATATTGCCTACATCCAAGGAAGAGTAGAGAGAGTTTTCTACTATGATTAATAACAATACAAAACAGAACATGTTCACCATCTCCGTAGGTTTACTGAAGACCCTGTAACTGAACTGGACTACTACGCACTAGCTACATAATAATTAATAAGTCCACAAACCCAAACCATAAATAAAATCCATTAGAATTCAAGACACCGTAAAAGCAACAAAGAACGTAAGCCACTTCCCACTATTAAAATATACTTACCCATTATAAACTGTACGTCAAAGATTAATGTGAAATTGATAAAATGTTATAAATAAAACTCTATTCTACACCACTCTGTATGTTCTAAGGATGGAAAAGGGTGAGAAATGGATATGAATGGATGAGAAGGGATTGGATAAAAAAAAGAAACTTACATTTTGTTTGGATAAATTAATTAAGAGAAAAAAAAAGAAAAAGATGGTAATACTTGCAAATTTAAATATATATATATATATATATATGTATATGTATATGAATTTATATATTATTTTTTAAAAAGAAGTTACTAATGATATTTTAAGTTATAATTTTAGGGTTGGGCATGCTTAGATTGGGTCCACAGTAGAGGAAAAGAGAAAGAAAAACTAACATGTTCACAAAATCATGGGCAACACAATTGATTTTTTTTTTGGCCCAGAACACAATTGAATATTGTTACCAAATACTTCGATTTTATATGTTCCAAGTCCTCTTGAATGATGATAGTACCAGAAAGTGCCAACGTAGTGGATAATTACTAATTCATAAGAATACAAGATGAATCAGGAATAAAAATAAATAGTTGTAGCTTAGTACTGTAGATCGACATCATGACCCTTTTGAATGATATGTATCAAAACAACTGAGTTAATTGAACTCACACGCAAAATTATGTTTTGAAAAGGATTTTGTAAAGGAAATGAACAAGACGATATGCACATGATTACTAGATCAAAATTCCAAAAAGGCTTTTTGCATGGGGTTGCCTGTAGTGTAGGGAATTGGTGAGAGAGAAACAAGCAAGACCTCTTGTTTGTGTGTTGACATGCACAGGCCCTCCTTGATGTGGCAGAGTGTGGCAGGCAAACAAAAAAATTCATGGGCTTCTGTCGCATTTTGCCTAGTTGATTAGCCGGCACATCAAACAACCTAATATGGTTAAAATACATTTAATGTCTAAAGCCCAACCAAATACTACTACTACTACGACTACCATATTATTGACCATAACCTAGAATATTGTCCCTCCCTGCAATGAGTATGTCCATTTCAAATTCGTGGAAAATTCCCTCACAAATTTGCACAACCTACTGTCCGGACACGTGTACGGTTCAAAATTTATTATCCACACTCCCTTTCGAAATTGATAATTGAGTTGATTATTGTACAATCATTTCATAATGCATGACAAAAACAAGTTTACTCCATTCATAAGTTCAAAGAAATCATTTTAATTATATTTAGGACAAGTTTTCCTAATTAAGGAGCATTCCGAATGGGACTCTAGCAGGTCTTGTTATTTGTACCGAGAAAATAGTTTGCTTTCGAAAAAACAAATAAAAGCTGAAGTAAATATATCTAACGTGTAAAGTATTCGCTTGTATTTTTCTTGGAGAATATTTTCGTTGGAAAATGACAAGCATCGGGAAGAAGTTAAAAGCTATTAAATATATGATGTGAATTTATGATCTTGTGGAAAATGCTGCCCTTTTTTGAGAAGAAAAAGAATTTTCCTTCCTTACTTTTTAGTTCTGACTAAGAGAAATTTGTTAATTAGTAATTATGAATGAGAAAAGAAATTAAAAAAAAATATTGAATCCCAATTGTGCAATAAGAAAACTAAAACCGAGAAAATATGTAAGAAACTAGATCTTCCTGATTTTTTTCTAAACTCAAAAGGAAACTTTTAATCTTGTCAATGAATGCAATACTCTTATTGAAACTTTAGTAGATAAACTTCCTATATAAGAATAATTTCGGGAAATACTATTATTTTATTTGTAATTTAGGTAAAAATAATTTAGGTAGTTTTCATAGTTTCTTAAAGATGTTACAAAAAAAAATCCTTAAATAACAATTATTTTTTTTTGGCATAGAAGAACAATTATTTTTGCATTAATTATGAGAATTGTGGGAAAATATTGGATCATCATATTATACAAATTACTAGGAGAAGGTGCAGGGTATTTTGGTAACATTACGTACAGTTCTCTCTCTTAATTGCACCTTATAAAGAGAGGGTTCACCATTTGAAGTGCGGCAGTTGAGCCATTTCTACTACACCTCACGGAACTTAAAATCTCTCACATTTCTTTGAACTCCATTCTACAACTAAACTTACTAGCTACTGCCTCCTAATTAAATCAAGGTATGCACAACTCTCTAATCGGTGATTACCCTCCTCTTGCCTCTCTTGTTCTTAATGTTCAACAGAGTTAAAGAGATTGTTTTCGTATTTGTTTTTTGCTTGTCTGTTTTTCAATTTGAACTGCTAATTTTCCCAGCAAGTTCCACTTCCATTCATGATCTCTCTCTCTCTCTCTCTCTCATTGTTTCCGTTTTTGGCTGGTTTCCCAAATTACCTAGCCCAGCTACCTTGTTTCTTTCACTCTATTTCCTGTATATAACCGTTAATAACAATCTCTTCTTCTTCTTCTTCTTCTTCTTCTTCTCCTCCTTCTTCTTCTTCTTCTTCTTCTTCTTCTCCTTCTTCTGTTTTTTTTTTTCCTTCTCTCAAACAACATCCTTGAGCTGCAGCTTGGTATATATATATATACTACGTATAATACTTGACTACATAGCACGTGACATTTTGCAAATTAATAAAATTTCTACGTAGGTACTGATGATCATTTTTAATCTATCGATCGAGTCTAGACGAAGAAATCACATTACTTTAGGCAGTTATAAATGATACATATGTAGTAGCTAGTATATATATATATATATATATATATATATATATATATATATATATATATATATATATATATATATATATATACTACTTTGGCTTTTGGGAAGAACGTCATCATATCAACATAATATTTTATTTTTTTTGCCATGCGGTAGCTAGCGAGAAGCATGGAGAAAACAGGGACGTCGTCTGGTGGGTCGCTAGCCAGAACAAGATCGGAGCAGTTAGTGGACACATTAGCGGCGGTTTTCAAATCTCCGCCTTCTTCAAACGAGGCGGCGGGGGCGGCGGAGAGTGGCGGCGGAGGAGGAGGAGGAGGGACGCTGTCGAGGAAATCTAGCAGAAGGCTGATGATGGGAGCCTCCCCAGGACGAAGCACTGGGAAGAACACACACATAAGGAAGTCGAGGAGTGCGCAAATGAAGTTCGACTTGGAAGAACTCAGCAGCGGCGCCGCTCTAAGCCGAGCCTCCAGCGCCAGCCTCGGCTTATCCTTCTCCTTCACCGGCTTCACCATGCCGCCGGATGACATCGCCGACTCCAAGCCCTTCAGCGACGACGATATACGTAAGTCCGTCCTATCCCATATATTCTTATTCTTATTCTTATCCTTATTTCTTATATATATTTAGCGTGATTATTGTATATATAAATAAATATATCTCATGCAAACTATATGCACATATGTGTCCCGTTAGTTGTGGTTTTCTGTGGTCCACTATAAATATGGGTGGTGTAGGGGGCTGCCCACGTTCATGTCTTTGTCTGCCACTTAATTAATAATTTGGCCAAAAAGTTCCATATCAACTACAAAGTTTCCCATTGTTCAAAAGAAACTAGAAAGTTTCCCACAAAGTAGAAAATCAGTTAAGTTTTTTCATTTCCTTTTGTGTGCCTACATGTGTAGTCTTAGCTGCTTTTGTTTTATCACTATCACATCAGTCTTCTTACCATCAATTACTTTTAGAGTTTCACACAAAACTTTTCATTCCAAACTTTTTGGCACTATGATTGATTTCATCTATGCTTATGATTATATGAGTCACAACCACCACAACAACCAAAGCAAATGTGACAATAGCTTAAGTGTACTTAAATTGTATGTGGGACTAAATGTCTCGTGTTCAAAAATTTCTACCACTTGTAGGATTAATCAATTGTAACACATGTACTTCATATGATGCTAGAAATGGCACTGGAAGTTCGTAAGCTCCAGTACCGGTCCTAGTCTTTGGAAAAAAGAAAAAATTCTTTCATATCCATTACATTGTCGGGCTCAAAAGAAAAACAACGAGATTCTTAGATACATTTGCCAAAATATTGTTTCACACCTTCAAAAGTTTTAGCTAATGGAAGCCTTACCTGTTTCTTTCTTCACTATAAAAGCACTAGACTTTTGAAAACTTTCTATGCACTTTCAATCTCGTATACAGTTTCCCTGTTGAGTAATTTTCTCTTACATAAATGTTTTCAACTTCCGTACGTAATAATTCTAAAAAAAAAAAAACATTCGATACGTAAAAAATGATAGTTTTGACATTCCAACAACAGAAAAATATAAAGGAGGCAAAACTGTTAAGAATGGAGATTGTAGAATGCACATTAGTAACGCGAATTAAAGGAGGCTTGCTGTGGGCTCACTCTCGATTAGTTTAGAAAGAAACAAACAAAACCTTCTTTAATTAAATCCATTAGAAGAGTTCACACTTCACAGCAACAAAAGCCAACCTTCTTTAGGAACCAGCATGTTCCCAAACTCCAAGGCTAAATCTTAAACCAGGACCCAGTAAGGTTTCTTTAGAATTCAAAGCTATGCAACAAAGCCATTTTTGATTCTTAGAATCCTTCCTAATTACCAGCTTGCCTAGGATTATAGTTTTGGTCCTTGCTAAAATTTGTAAAGGAAGCAGACCCTTATTGTTGGCCACCTTTTAATCTCGTCTCTTTTTTGTTATAACTTACTGTAGCTACTTGTGGCATGTGTGAATGTGATTCTCATAATAAGAAATGGGCGGAAGGTGTTGGTTTGATTATCGGGATAAATAGAGTTAGTCAATGTAAGGGACCCAGTACGGTGACTTCATAAGACATTATTTGTTCAAAAGCAACCGTAGGACGACCATAAAACTATTCATCCAGCTAATCACGAAGTTCGTTCACCCAAATAAATAAGAAGTTGACATGCGAGAATCTTTGTTCCCTAACCTTTAAACTCAGACAACCACAAATATATATACAGAGATATGTGGAGAGTTTCTAACGCCAAAAGTAGCATAGCTTTGGTAGATTTTTCTTGGGTCGAAAAAGTAGCATAGTTTTTGTTAGTGTTGATGCTTCGTGTACATGGGTTTGTAACCAAGGTTAGAACGTTGTTGATTAACCAAAAACTGACTAGGCAGTAACAACCACTTGTGTCTTAAAAGGCAATCCTGTCAGAAAAGATCTGACAGGACTCGGGAATCTCTTTAATTAACTTGATGAAATTGATCCTAAAACATCATGAGGTGATCTCTAGCAATAACAAGCTAGAGAGCATTCATATAGTGAAGTTGTGATTGTGTAATATTATTGACGGAAGTTCTGATCTAAAAGAAAAAAAAAATAATATTGAAGGAAGTTTACATATGGGAAGTACTTTTTGATGATGATTGCAGCCGAAGATCTTGAAGCTGGAATGCGTAAGCCCAAATTTCAAACGGAACCAACCTTGCCAATTTATCTCAAGGTACAATAAGCATCGAACAAAGTACCATTACCATGAAGGTTTTGTATATATCTATATATCTAATTTCTTTTGCCTGCAAATTAATTAACAGCGTATGCACCGGTACTGCTAGATATGTTCAAACTTGCCTTCCATATGGTACCCGCGGGATTTGATTTGGTATACATTCTATTTGGGCAGGCAAGGGTACTGGAGAAATTATCTAGCAAATCAACGCGATCCATAGAACATGGCTAGCTAGCATGGTCAGGTTCAGTCTTGTACAGAGTTCTCATTTTATGTGACAATTGTGTACAAGACGCTCCCTTCTTTCCAACAAACACATTTATGCAGTACATTGCTTATAACAACATACTTATGACAGTACTACTACTAATGTGGGGTCCTACCAGTGTGAGTAAGTATTTTACAAAGCAACATTTGGCACTTGAACATAGCTGGCTAGGACCCTATCTATCTATCTTCACAGATGTTTCTTGAGTCCAAACTTCTTGTCCCAAGTTTGGCTCAAGCATTGAATAAATTAGCTATATAGTTCGCCGTGGAAAGAAGGGTATGCATGGACAACTTAATTCTGTACTTACACTTTGTCTCAAGTTAGCCTTCACTTTAGGTAGTCTGTATCTCTTCTTCTTTCTTTCCTTTTCTATTTTAAATTGGGTTTCATATTAGTTATTAATCACGTAATAAAAACAATTTGGAACCAATTTTCTGATGGGAGATTTTTTTTTTTTTTTGAATACCCAGTTCAAAGATGTGACGTACAAGGTGATCATCAAAGGGATGACCTCAACAGAGAAGGAGATATTGAATGGGATCAGTGGTGCAGTGAATCCAGGGGAAGTCTTGGCCCTCATGGGACCTTCAGGAAGTGGAAAGACAACACTCTTGAATCTACTTGGTGGCAGGCTAACTCATCCTAATAATGTTGGCGGCTCAATCACTTACAATGACCAGCCTTATTCCAAGTTTCTTAAGAGTAGGTAAGAATTTTTGCAAACTCTGCTTCTCATATGTTCAGGCCAGTTTTGTCAAAGACCGCCAATTAGAGTTATGCAAAAACAACAGTACTGCTGCAAATGTACCCTTAATGTTGTGATTCCTAGCTAGATCATCATCGTAACATACAAGGATTTGGCAGGATAGGATTCGTGACTCAAGATGATGTTTTGTTCCCTCACCTTACAGTGAAAGAAACATTAACATATGCAGCCCTCCTTCGGTTGCCAAAGACATTGACCAAAGAACAGAAAGAGAAACGGGCAGAAGATGTAATCCACGAGCTAGGTTTAGACAGGTACTATTTCTGCTTACCTCTCATCATCAATCACGAGATAAATTTGTGATTAAACCATAATGAACAATAATATATCACAGGTGCCAAGACACCATGATTGGTGGGTCATTTGTCCGAGGAGTCTCAGGTGGGGAGAGGAAAAGAGTGTGCATAGGCAATGAGATCATAATCAACCCATCTCTTTTGTTTCTTGATGAACCAACCTCTGGCTTGGATTCTACAACTGCTTTAAGGATAGTTCAGATGTTACATGACATTGCAGAGGTATGTGTATATTCCACTAATTCGGATACCTCCTGTTGCAGTCTTACAGATACTGTTCTTGTCCCTTTGTTTCATCAACTATACTATATAGTAGGTAATAGCAGAGAGACTGATATAGCTAGCCATATATGTTATAATTATGATAATTATGTTGGATATGGCAGGCAGGGAAAACGGTAGTTACAACAATCCACCAGCCATCAAGCAGACTATTCCACAAATTTGACAAATTGATCCTTCTTGGAAAAGGGAGTCTGCTGTACTTTGGGAAAGCGTCAGAAGCAGTTGCGTATTTTGGATCCATCGGATGCAACCCTCTCATCACCATGAACCCAGCAGAGTTCTTGCTGGACCTTGCAAATGGCAACATCAATGATGTCTCTGTACCCTCCGAATTAGATGATAAAGTTCAAATGGAGAATTCAGATGCTGAAACTAGAAATGGGAAACCATCACCGGCTGTTGTGCACGAGGTAATTTAATAAAGTTCTTCCTGCATTTTGTGGTAACATGAAAACTAATTCCTTGATCTGTATAACCGACCACTGCTACCCACTGCTCTCTACAACCAGTATCTTGTGGAGGCTTATGAAACACGAGTTGCAGAAAAGGAGAAGAAGAATCTTATGGCCCCTGTACCCCTTGACGACGAAGTCAAGCTGAAAGCGTCCTCTCCAAGACGGCAATGGGGAGCAACCTGGTGGCAACAATATACAATTCTCTTCTGCAGAGGCATCAAGGAACGGAGGCATGACTATTTTAGCTGGTTAAGAATCACCCAAGTTCTCTCCACTGCAATTATCTTGGGATTGCTGTGGTGGCAATCTGATTGTGGAAGCCCCAAAGGCCTGCAGGATCAGGTATATATGTTTACCCTCTACTCAAACCTTGAAAGTTTGATCCTGCATACTACCTGTACTGTCAATGAGCTCTATAAGTTTTCTAACACGGATCATATGAACAGTTCATACTATCTAAACTCTATATATATATTATGTATATCGTTGGGAAAATTTTTCCTTGTTGCAGCTGAGGTAGTGACTTTGAGCATGCTATCTTTCCTAGCCAAGGTCATGAATGATTTAACTGACCAAGTGAAGTCATGTCTTTGTGTTACAGGCAGGGCTGCTTTTCTTCATTGCCGTTTTTTGGGGATTTTTTCCCGTCTTCACGGCAATCTTCACATTTCCTCAAGAGAGAGCCATGCTGACCAAGGAACGCGCAGCTGACATGTACAGACTAAGTGCATATTTCTTGGCAAGGACTACCAGTGACCTTCCGCTTGATCTAATACTGCCAGTACTCTTCCTAGTAGTTGTTTACTTCATGGCCGGCTTGAGACTCAGTCCTGCTCCCTTTTTCTTTAGCCTGCTCACAGTCTTTCTTTGCATAGTTGCTGCTCAGGTGAGGGAATACCGAATACCAATTAAGAATACACCATAAATCAATCTCCAGTGTATATAATTATAACCAAGGTTTCTAATTTCAGGGACTTGGATTGGCTATTGGAGCTACATTAATGGACTTAAAGAAGGCTACAACTTTGGCCTCAGTAACAGTGATGACCTTTATGCTGGCTGGAGGATACTTTGTGAAGGTAAACATGCAAATTTCATTGCTTATTGTTTCATCTTGTTGCTAATTAGTTTCAGTTAATTCTCGATTGGATTTTCTTATAACCTGATGCTTTTTGCGGCCATCATTTGAAGTTTTGAAAAAAAATACAGAAGACTTGTGGGCTAGTAGGCAACAAAAGTTAAAGATTGAGAGCATTATAAACAAAAAGTGGAGTATATTATTGTGTCACAGGGAGAAAAGGACATCAAGCACCCAATTCCAGGGCTTAAAACTGATCACCGATTTGTTTCAAACATTGCAGAGAGTTCCAGTGTTTGTGTCTTGGATACGGTATATGTCTTTCAACTATCACACTTACAAGCTACTACTGAAGGTGCAATATGAACACTTGACGCCAGCAGTAAATGGAATGAGAATAGACAGCGGTTTAACTGAAGTCTGTGCCCTTGTAGCTATGGTTTTCGGATATCGACTCTTGGCATACATTTCTCTGCGAAGGATGAGGCTCCAATGAACCTAGCTAGCAAAGTCAAAAGCTTCTTCACAAGACATTAATCCAGCAGTAACAATATCTGGTTTCAACAGCTCAAAGCTTAGATTAGCTATGTGAATCCTCCCATGCGTAAAGTATTAGACTTAATTTTCAGCTTCTCAGAAGCTCTTCACCGCTGCTGTTACAGACCTATTTGAATCAGAAGATTTTGTTATGTACAATTCCTAGATGTTATTAGAACATCAGGCCCTCACATTCTACCGCTGGTCTTTCATGTCGAATCCAGCGATGTAATGCTTCTTGTTTGAACTTGAACATAACTATATAACTCCGCCGTATCCATTAAATTTTGGAATCATTTTCTGAACGCCATTCCATTAGTTTAACTGTAAAAATCGTTGAGTAACAGACCATATAGATGTTGTATACAATATAGTGGAACAACCACTAGTGTACAGTTGTTTACTAACCGCTCTCCTTTTATTGCCAAGGTATATGCAACAATACGCTTATGTGTGCTACTGCCAGGACTGCTTTTTTCCCTGTCCATATAGTACTTTACTCCAGCCATAGCTAGTCACTTGCTGTTTTGATATATTTAATCTAACCAACATTTATGAAATTAAAAAAAAAATCAAAATCCTAAAAACCCACTATAAGATGTTGGTAAGTTATTGATTAAATACAATGCATGAATAGAACTTTTTGCAGGGAACGCGCAGCTGACATGTGTAGACTAAGTGCATATATCATAGCAAGGGACTAGTGGACTACCAGTGACCTTCGGCTGGATCTAATACTACATACAAGAACTTTTCATTCAAATTGTTTAAACACATGGCAGGATTGAGACTCAAGTGATGTTCCTTTGTTTCTCAAGCCTGCTTACAGCTTTTCTTGCAGTGTTGTTGCTCGGGTAAATGCTTCATCAGGAAGACAAATACGAACGCACCAACCAAGATGGCCTTCATGCTGCCTGGAGGATGCTATAGGAAGGTAAACATATAAAATTTTCTTTTTATTCCATCTTTTTATAACAATTTGATTCTACATTGTACCAACAATGAACTTTGCAGACATGATTTCAACAAAATACAACAGACTTTCTGGTTAGCATGAAACAAGAAATGGAAGCTTGAGAGCACATAATAAAAAATGGAGCATATAGTTTCCCAGAGTAAATGATTTGGACACTTCCCNGATCCGCTAGTTGTCTTTCAACTACCACCACAACTTCGCAATGTCCAATATGAACATTTGCAAGTTGAACAAGAATAGACAGATGTTTAACACAAGTCTGTGCACTGGTAGAAATGTTCTTTGGCTATTGTCTCTTGGCATTCGTTCCTCTGCATAGATTACTTCCAAGGCGAATCTGGGAAATTAATCTTAACAACCCAAAAATCAGCCTGCAAAAATTCCCATGCTTGCGGCAGCTGAAAAGACATTCTAGATTTTTTTCAAAGCGTCTTAGAAATTATTAAACAAAAGCAACAGGAATAAGAAGTTATTTACCTAATGATCACACGAAAACAGAGTATTACACAGGCATCTGATTCATATGGAATATTTCTGCAGAGATCATCAGACAATGTCACATTCATGGGCTGGTCATTTATGCTGAACGCATGCCATGAAAAGTTGTTGAAAATAGCTATTACTCAAGCATATCCATCAAATAGGATTACTTTATAAGAAACATCATTTCAAATAATTCCAGTAAAAGTACTAGAGTAATATATTATGTACACCAGAGCAAAATCATCAGTAATCAAACAGGAATTGAGAAAAGGAAGAAATATGCACCTAAAAGAACATAATCTTGAATGCTACTCTACAGTTCTGTACAATTGGTATAGATGATAATTTACAACCAAATCTACTACAGCCAGGATATCAACCAACCCAGCATCAATGAATGATGATCCAACGTTTGTTCAGTAAAAACAGGGCGCAACAAGTTACTAACCTTTTCTTCCCCTCCTTGTAGAACATCTCATGCCAATGTCCGCAACCATCCAAGAAGTCGAAGGAGGGCAGCATCCAAAACTGGGGACTTTTTCTCTAGTCCTGTGATAAAAATCACAGAGGATGGAGAAATATGTAGTCATTGTAAGACCAGGAAAAGCTAATTCAAAGTTGACAGACAACCAAGTAATGATTTTGTTCCTTGACTGTATCAGAAAAGCAATTAGACGTTTCAAAAACTTAAATATCCTAACATACTCAAATATGGATTCCATAATGAACTTGACTCCACTTCAAATTCTACTTTTGGGGGCAACTCTATCGTACTGTGTAAGAATATCTTACCAATATCAGCAGCCACCCGATGGGCGCACATCACTCCTGAAAATGCCACAGCTATAACACCTTGTCCAGGAAAGCAGCTATCCCCAACACAGTAAAGTCCATCTATAGCCTGTAACAGTAATCATTTATGGTGCATCTCATCATGTATCAGAAGTTACAGTTACCAGCCATCCATCATTTGCTATTATAGACTTACTGTTGTATTGAAAGGCATTCCTAGTAGGCCTTTAGGTGTTCCTCGCGGCATCGGACCGTAAGTACCATCATTGCGAGCTAGATACCGCCTGTGTGTCTTAGGTGATCCCACCTGAAATGATCCAAGAAGTATTGACAAAAAAATCCAGACTATGAAGATAAAAATAGCAGATTATTGCATTTGGTGAACTTTTTTGAAGAATGGTATAATGCAACTAAAAAGGGGGCATAAAAAACTCAAACCCAGTTGAACATATCAATTCTACAAGCCTTGAATCAACTGCCTAGACCATTCAAAAAATATTTTCACTTTAGGAAATATGTTTACAAGAAGAGATAATATCCCTCTGATTAGCTGTTCATGTCCTTTGCATCCATCATTGGATGTAGACTATCAAAGACATTATTACCTCCACGAAAGCAATTGATGAGCTCAGCCCTGGAAACAATTTCTTCTCCAATCTGCTTATAATCTCATTTGCCACACGGGTTTTCTTCTCTTCATAGTCCTTTAGTGAGAGTCCCTGAACAACAAACATCCAGCAAGAGACAAGAACTTAGCACAAATATGAATCTTAGATGCAGAAATAAGATACGGTTGAAATTGAACTCTTGACTCTCTTACCTCCCAGTCTTCTATCGAAGAAGTTGTAAATATATGAAGAATATGCCGTCCTTCAGGAGCCAATGATGAATCGAGAACTGTGGGAATGCTCAAAAATATACTTCCATAAGGCTTTTCTAATCTTCTCCAGTCATCCTGAAGCAAAAATATTAGAACAAACAGATCAAGCATTTACATATTAATTCCTTCAAAATAGAAAAAAAAAATGTGGCCATAACGCGGGGGAAAAACAAGTAAATAATTAAAGAAGCACCTCAAGTACAAAATGATGGCAATCTGTATCTGGTGGTAAGACGTCAGCTCTAACACCCATGTGAATTGAAAGAAAAGATGGAGCCTTGACATAAACCTTCTGGAAATCTTCTTCTTCTTTTGGAAGTTTTTCTCCTTTTAATAACTTCCCTACAATACATAACTATTTCATAAAAACTCAAAGCAGTACCAGGAAAAAAAGAAACGAAAGATCATCAAGATCAAAAATTG
The DNA here is from genome assembly GCA_028386065.3 of Turnera subulata. Lineage (NCBI taxonomy): Eukaryota > Viridiplantae > Streptophyta > Magnoliopsida > Malpighiales > Passifloraceae > Turnera > Turnera subulata. The sequence continues at coordinate 78,949 of JAKUCV010003119.1, read as the reverse complement.
AAATGTGAAGGAGCTTCTAGCTAAAACTAACCAAAAGTATCCCATCTAGTAGCATTTGATATTACAGTTTTTGCATAAAATTCCCGTCCATCTGAGACCCTCACTCCAACCTACCAAATTTTTGATTGAGGTGTTAATAAGAAGCAAATACCATCTGTTTCCACATATATATAAGCAAAAGGATGAAAAAAAATGAACATAGTTTATCCACTTAGTTCAAACTTACAGCCTTTCCATTCTCAAGTATGATGCCAGTCACATTTGCCTTGTAAAGCATCTCACTGCCCTGATCAACCAAACCTTTTGCTAAGGACTTTGCAATTCCACCAACACCTCCAACAGGGTAGTTAATCCCTCCAAAATGCCTGTCACATAGAACCTGATGCAAGAAATTAATGGTAAAACAAAGAATCACACCATTAATAAGATAATTCAAATTCTATGTAAAAGCTCACCATGCTTGCATTGATCATAGGTGTCTGCAAAGCATTAACTGTGCTCACTATAAAACACTTAAGAAACACAAATGAAACATTTTGTCAGTTTGCAGTAGGATCAGAGATCTCCAAAGTGATAAATAAAATTAAAGCATAAATTAGCGTCATCAAAGAAATAAATTTGCAGTGTCACACCTCTGCGTCTATGAAAGACAACAATTCAGGATCCTTTATGTACTTCCGAGCAATGTCCCCAGCGTTTTGGGGTAGATAATAGGCTGAAGAGATAGTAGCACAATAAAGAAGTTCAAAAGAAAGATCGCACAAGCAACTTCATGGAAAGGTGAAAAAGTAAATCAACCATAGTAGCTGAAGAAAACATGGGAGACGTAGGAACAATAAATATTTAAATTACAGCAATCCCCTATACGTCCCTCTATAGGAGATTGAGCATGCGCGACAAAATGAAGACAAGGACCGAGTGTGTATTCCTTCTATATTCATGATAATTAACTGAAACATCATTCTTATCTTTTGAAACTGGCCCTTTTCATTTGTACAATTCACAACATTATCAAACTAATGCCATACATTAATGAAAACCAGATTGGTGTGGTACTGGTAATTTAATAATTCCAAAATGCATATACATTTGTGAGTTGGCAACATTTCAGCATTTTCTAACACTTCTCCACATAATTAAAGTGATATAACATCATCTCCAACTATCGAGTGTCTGACAGAGGTAAGTAACAATAAGAAAAGAGTTGAGTAACAAAGACAAAATTAGATGAATGCTCCGAAATCCATTTTTAGGCCAACAAGTTGGTTTTAAACTGTAAAATTGAGGAAAAAAGCATGCAATAATGAAAACAACATCAAGATATTCTTTTTTTTTTTCTTTTCTTCTTCTGAAAGGAGAGTTTCTATTCACCAATACATTTCCTGCAGTTAACATTTCCATAGAGAATAATGATTTACATTCGAGTTATTCTGTATGTTGATACCTCTACAACTGCATCTGAAACATTTACGCCATAAAAAATGATGCCCAACAAAAAACTTGATTGGAGTAGATAATAAGGATGTACAGCCATGGAATTGCTGATTTACAGAAAAAGCTATAGACGCTGTGATCTTCTCACCACAAACCATCATTTAAATCAACTAATTGATTCCAATTGGAAAAGAAAAGAACAGTGCACATAGCCTAGGGTAAAGGTGTGACATGTTATGCTCAACATCATAGAATTTCGTCCTACCGCATCCAAAACATGTCTATGAACTAAATAATTGACTGAATTGCAGACCAAAAGGGAGGAAGGGGCAAAGGAAATTAAATACCCAGTGTCAAGCATTCAAGAGGCTTCTGAAAGAACTGCCCAAATAGGTAGATTGGCTCCTCAAGTGACTTCAGCTCCAATGAGTTCAAGGCGTTGAATATCTATGGAGAATATTTATAGGTTGATGTCACTCATGATATAAAGGTAGAGGAAACATCACTGAACATAGTTTCAGTCACTTGAATCAAAACAGACCTTCCAGCATTCACCATAGAATTGAAGGATCCCTTCCCTTTCATGGGGAAATTTAGCTGTGAGTTCAGAAATGAAGTCAATGTATTCTCTGTGAACACGAACAGAAAGGTTATTGGGCAGATGAAAATGGACAGTAGTTGGATCAGGAATGACCTCCATATCACAACCAACTGCAGCCAGCGCCTGAGTGATCAAATTTAGGTTTCCCTGCCCAAATTTGAAGTGCCTATTAGCCGAGACGACTCAGTTATTCGAGGAAATACTGAATAAAACTGGAGATACCACGCTAAACAAGGGGAAAGGAACTAAAAAATCTGGAATGAATGGTAAAACAAGTAACTGAACTAAGTATTCCTAGTTTATTTGTTCGAGGTATTAGCAAAGATGTAAATGAGTTTAGCAGCAGTGATCTGTTCAAACAATTCTTTTCCAAATTGGTTTGAACATGAGAGGATTTGACGTACTGCAGCTGCTCTCTGAATGTGATAATTTAAACTCCTTGATACTAATGAAAACAAGGAAACCACAAAGAAACAAGATTCACTCACCTTATCACTGAAACCAAACATAACAGAAGAGCCAACATCAAAAGTATAACCATCCCTCTCATAATACCCAGAGCTTCCACCAGGGATCACATACTTTTCTAACACCAAAACCTTAGCCCCCTTCACCGCCAGTTGGGTAGCGGCAACCAGACCTCCAATCCCAGAGCCAACAACAATGGCATCATAGTGTCCACTCTCTCTGCCCCCGCCCCCTCCCCCGTCTGCCACTACATCCACTTCTTTATCCACACTCACCGCTGACTTTGACCTGGGCACAAGCCTGTTACCGCCGTTGAAAGTCGAGATTCTTTCCTTGTTGCTGGTGAGTATGGTCTTGTCAGGCTTCAATTTCATGCTGCAGTGATGGGGAGCATAGGATGTCGATGCTTTGGCAGGTTCTGGAGGCAAAAGACCATATTTTTGGCATCTGGGTCTACTAAAAGTAGCCGACTTTACAGTATTAGATGAACCCCAAAACTGGGAATTGTTGAATCCTAAGAAGTTCATGTGACTAGAAGACCTGTTATTGGGGGTTCGGTGGGTGAAGAAAAGAGCAGTGGTGTTGTTACTGTTGTTGAGCTGTGGAGGAGCGGACAAGGAATGTGTTGAAAGTGTCATCATGTTTTTTCTTCTTTTTTTTTTTTTTTTTCCTGGCCAAAAGAACACAACTTGCGATTATCGGGTGAGTTTAAAGCTGCATACTTTGAGAGACAGAGAGTTGTCTGTGAGTGCTTGAGATGATTCTTTCCCATTTGTAGGAGAGACAACGACAAAATCCAGAGTCCAAAAAAAAAGTGCGCTGTCCTGTCTCTTAATAACGGTTTTTTGAGGTGCCTAACTCGCGCATCTCATTGGCAGTTAGTTGGGTTGGGTCTCCCTATTTATCAGAAGGGTTGGGTCTCCCTATTTATCAGAAGGGTTGGGTGTTGAATATATAAATAACGACAAATGTGTGTAAAGAAAATTTTACCAATATATATATATATATATGTATCTATAAATTATTAATGAATTCCACATTTTGACGGACAAACTAGAAAATAAATGCGAAAAAAATAAATTCTTACCCACCAAACCCCAAACACATCAAACTAACACCAAAGGAGAAAGCATCAAAAAAAAGAATTCAAACCTATAGAGTAGCAATTAGAAAAAATATCTTCCTTCACCAAATTTTAAGAATTGCAATAGTAGTAGGAAGGAGTGAGGGCGATGGCATTCAAGCTAAGAAATCACATTGTTTCAATTACAATAATTTCAAATACCGGCTCCATGAAAGAAAGATTCGAGAATGGGAGTTTTACATGCCACAATTTACTTTTCATGGTACAAGAGAGAAAAGTCCTATCTATTTAATTCCTATTAAAAATATTATTTTAAATCATACAAATTTTAGGCTTGATATGTTTGTATCCAACAATTTATAACTTTATTAGTTGCAATAACATTAGGTGCACCGAGTTTCTACTTTGAACTATGCCTAAACAAATTAGCTTAAGGCAAGGCGAGAGTTGGATTTGGATTTAATTATAGCTTTTTATTATATTTAATGTAGGAATATTAAACTAAGTTAATATTTATTAATTTAATATAAATTTGAGTTGTGGTAGGAGTTTTAAACTAAAAGAGACTAGATTTCGTGGTACACTATATAAAGGGTGATACCTTATTTTATGTGTTTGGTTTATAAAAATAAAATAAAGAGTGGTTTGATGGCTACTCATATTCTCTTCATGCTAATAATTGGTAGCGGAGATATAATGACCAAACGATCATGTATTCGAATCAGTACCCCTCCCACCTTGTTGAATTAAAAAAGCACAAGGTATGGATAGGTATATGCAAGTTTCAAGCCCGATGAGCTCTCACCTGAGAGAGGGTGTTAGAGTAAGGCAAGACTGACCATAGTTAGGTTGGAACTTGATTGTAAATATAACTTGACAAACACATTGTAGATAATTGGCCGCGTAACATTAACTCTAAGTTCATTTTTCAAAAAAAAATTAAATATACATATATATTGGATAATATTATTTTAACTGTAAGAAATTATATAAGTTTGTTGGGTGGAGTAGAGACCATTATACAAACATTTTCCATGAAAATGTATTAACAACGAGATGTCATCAAGTAATGGAACCAACCGGCTTAACCAATAGTAAGCCATCACGGCATCATGCCGGCATAATATCACAAAAATCAACTCCGGCTAACTGCCGATATAGAGACAAATAATCATGACGTCTCGAGTTATTTAACTCGCAGCGGAAGGTGAAAATAACTCGAGACGTCATGATTATTTGTCTCTATATCGGCAGTTAGCCGGAGTTGATTTTTGTGATATTATGCCGGCATGATGCCGTGATGGCTTACTATTGGTTAAGCCGGTTGGTTCCATTACTTGATGACATCTCGTTGTTAATACATTTTCATGGAAAATGTTTGTATACCGAAGCATCGGTTTTTGTACCCCGGGTTTTCAAGAGTATTTTGGTAACTCTTTTTCATTAAATTACATTATTATTTTATTTAATTGGGGTACGGGCTTTCACAGTTGGTAGCGGAGCGGGCTTCAGATCTTTGGGATTTCAAAGTGATTTTCCCTGTGCATAAGCCTATCTCAGATTTATAATTTCTAAAAAACGTTTTTCGACTTGTTTGCATTCATATAGGCATTATTATGGATCCACCGCAAGATATGTACAATGCTGAAGGATAGGGTGAATTTTAATAAGAGATGAAGTTGACAATGTTTGTTACGAGGAACATTCGTAAAGGTGGAAAATTTTTGCCATAAATAAGAGGAAAGGCAGATATTATTAGTACTGATAATACTGATATTACAAAAGAGGAAACATTACATTGACTTTGATATTTTTATAAAAGGGGAAACAGTACAACGATTTTGATGATTTATTTAAATGGAAAATACATCTAACGGTTCGGAACAACGTTGACGCGGAAGCTGTTGGCATCGCTGTTGATGTTGACCGTGACTCTGTCGCTCCACGAGAGCCACATGCCGCCTCTGTCGCGCTGGCCAGGGATCTCGAACCGGTTAGCTTGAGGGAATCGGAGAGGGATGAGGCCGTGATCGTCCCGAGGTTGCCACTGAGTTTCCGTCAGAAGAACCAGATTCGGTTTGTACTGATTCTTCAAGTCCCTCAGCGTACGTGTGAACTCTTGAGCGCGCCTTGCAACTCCCCTGCAATTCCAAACCAGCAGTCTTACCTTTGGCCAAGTTGGTGGTAAGCGCGTCATTCTGGGAATGCTTTGGGCCGTCATCGCAAGCTGGTAGTAGGCACCTTGCTCCACCGTCTGGCAAGTGGACTCCAGGTTGAACTCCTGAAGCCTGTCGGAGATGAAGAACATTACGGTATTCGCCGATCCGTAGTAGGATGTCCTCAGCGTGCCGCGATCCTCCAGGTAAATCACCTCTTCCATTGGGGTGACAAAGAATCGCGAGGAGTATAGCTCGTCGACGAAGACCAGCCGGGGCATCCTGCCGAGCTCGTTTGGTAGTTCCTCGGCACGTTCATTGACCATACTGTAGGCCAATCGGTTTCTTCTGCCAAGGTTGGCACCCTCGACAAAGAAAACTGATGAAGGGGCAGGCATTGTGTTTGGGCGTATTGGTGTTTGGTTTTCTTGCGTTTTGAGGATTCTCAGTCTGGGCGTAAGATTGCTTTAAAATGCTTGGGATAACTTACTCCTCATTCTACCGTCTTTTATAACCTTAGGAGGAGCGTGTGTATTACGTTCAAATTTCAAGTTACCGCGTTTTGGAAATCTACCGTTGCCTCATTTATTGCTTCGACACGTTATGTGTTTGTTGTTCGGGCAATAAATGCCAGAGGTTATCTGTCTTCCTCTACCCTAAAATTTTCAATTTCCCGGGCTACTTCAAATTGGTCTCCCTAAGACTTGTTCCTACATCCTTTGTCACATACACTCGTGACCGTTGTGGCTAAACCGTGTGGACCACACCTCGAGTAGAGTGCGTATGCGACAAGCTTACAGCTGTCGGACAGCGCAGAGCGGTGCGAGACGAGATAGACGTTTTTGGCTCATACGGACAATTGTGGACAAGTAGGTAACGTGTCTTTCGAGGGACACAGGACGCTCCCGTGATCATCGCCGTGCCAGTTAACGAGTATCTTCTCACGAGGCTAACAGACGTCACCGTTAACTGTGTACGATACGTTCTCGGGATCGGGGATGTTCACGATCGACCCAGGGCGCCGAATATGGAAACTTGCTTTGTTATAATCTCTTAATGTTTTGGCTCGATTAAACGGGTTTTAGTTCGTTTATAATTTTCCGTATGATTAATTTCATACCTTATTGCTGGATTTAATCTACTTGAAATGAAATATCGTAATATAAGAGTTGGATTTACGAAGAAAGCTTATTTTATTAATTTTGAAACTTTTACAACAAAAGGGAAACACTCTACGGAGTTACATGATTTTTCAGATCCTTTACAAGTTCTTGAATGTTCGCGATCTGAGAAGAGAGTCCCATACAGGCCAGTTCGATCTGCATCACTGCAGTGTGGACCTTCTTCAGTGAAGTGTCCAGTTGCTTCATTACCTGCAGAAGTGTGCTGGACTCAGCTGTGGCCTTGCCTTTCCTTTCTTTTGCATCTTTGTTACCGGAAGGTCCTTCCTTGACTACACACTTCTTTCGCCGTTTTGGGGGAATCACCATATGCTCCTTTAGACCGATGATCTTGGTCTTGAACCGTTTCTTCGGAGGTTCCTCATCGGAGCTTGTCGGGAAAGCCCTACCACCGATGTAACTATTATCCTCTGAATCAGAGGTAGTACGGGATCTTAGTGGTGA